>JARHVA010002208.1:802500-1027500 GCA_037957365.1 Torreya grandis
TCCCTTTCTTATTCCATTTGAATTTAACCTTGCCTCTCATCATACTAGTGATATGCTTGGTAAGTTTGGCATAATTGGGTACAAATCTCCTCAAGAAGTTCACTTTACCAAAGAAGGATTGAACGTCTTATTTGTTAGTAGGTAGAGAAATATTATGAATTACCTTAACCCTCCCTAGATCAATCTTCATTCCTTATTTTGACATGATGTGACTGAGAATCTTGCCTTCATTTAATCCAAAGACATATTTCTTGGGATTCAATGAAATGTCATGGGCTCTACACCTATTAAAAACCTACACCTATTAAAAACCTTCACTAAATGATCATAGTGATCTTCCCACTTTTGGAAAAGATTGTGAGATCATCCAAATAAACAACTATGGTTTTGTTTATCAGATCATGAAATGCTAAATTTATTCCCTCTAAAAGGTTTCTCCTACATTGATAAGGCCAAAAGGCATTCTCCTATACATAAATGTTCCCCAAGGTGTTGGTGAATGTTGTTGTATGTTGATCATGGACTGATACTTCAATTTGGTTATAGCCTGAAAACCCATCAATCATAGAGAGCATCTCAGATCCCATGATAGATTGGATAATTTGATCCATGATAGGTAGAGGATAATTGTCCTTCAAGAAAGATTGATTCAAATTTATAAAATCCATGCAAATGAGAATTTCACCATATTTCTTATGAACCAGAACAATGTTGGCGACCTAAGTAGAATGGTGAATTAGACAAATGATTAACATTTCAAGCATCTTTTATATTTAGTGTGAATGGTGGAAGCAATGTTTGGTTATAATGTCTTTATTTTTAATGACGAGGCATTATGTTTTGTTTTAAAGGGATGTTATGTTTCATCTCTTTTGGTTGAAAAGGCTTTAGATCATCATAGCTCCAAGTGAACACATCTTTGTATATCTTAAGATATTAATGAACTTATCCCTTTATTTTTTTGAATAACATTACCCTATATTGACATACCTTGGTTCTTCAAAAGTTCCAATGTTTAACTATTCATATTCAACAAAATCTAAAGCTTGATGTTGAATTCTCTCTTTCACATACCTATCGTGTTTATCAAATAGGTCTTCTAAAGACACTAAACCTTTCAAGATTTCATTACCTTTAAATTGGATCACATTTTTGGATTCATTAATCTCCCATTCATCTAACCTCTTAGTATTTTTTGTTAAAGAGATATGAAAATCCTGATTTTCATCTTCTCGTGTGAGAGATTCCCTGTAGGAAGAAGTACTACCTTAAAAATACAAGATTTACAAATTGTCCATTATTTCCAAGAATTTGATTATATGTTCATCATTATTGAAAACTTGCCAGTGCTTGGAATTATTAGGCATGTTGGGTCTAGTCACAATTTCAATGATATACTTTTAATATTCAACTTTAGGTGAAGGAATCGTAAGAGATGTTGAAACATCGAGTACATCAGCCTTAACATTATCTTCTCTTGGCATGGACATAATGGAAAAAGCATTAAAAACCTTAGTGCAAACCCACACTCAGTTTTGGTAATGTCTTAGGTGATCATTCTTAACATTATACTCATCCTAACATGTCTCATGATAATCTCGGCATCCCTTTGTGCCTTCAAGTTTTGGATTCTCATTTCTTCAGTTGTATTCAATCCATGAAGTAGGGTCTCATAATCTATAGTGTTATTAGTACATTTGAAAACTTGAAGGAAAAATAAGGAAAATATTTTTTTAACAAAACAAGAATAACACCTACTCTAGCACCAACAAATGAACAATTCCCATCAAATTCAAGAAGCCAAACATCATTAAGATCACTCTCCACTAATTTTGGCATGTTTATTTCTACTTTCGAACATCATCATGTAGTTACCCAAACTTACATCTTCATAAAGCATATTAGCCTTGGAGGTTCATATTTACATATCCTAAGTTTAACCTTTGATTTGGGTTCCAACTTATGCTTGGTAGCATTGATTGAAAAAATGGCATGAGATAAGTGCATCTAGATTTCACCACCCAACTCTTTGCAAAAACTTCTTCCCAACAACATACCATATGCAAGTAGAATGTTTGTCACTAAAATTGTCACTTGGATCCTTTTTTATGGGAAATAAGGTAGAGTAATTTGTATATCCTTGATCTAGATAACTAATAGAACTTGTTTTTCATCCATGGAAAAACACATGCCAAAATTATTCATACACATAAGACTTAGAGCATGAACAACCTTGGCAGGTATGATGTTGTTTGAAGCTCCAGTATCGATAATGTAATTACTCAACTTGTAACCCTTTGAGAAAAGGGTTATATACAATGATTTTTGCTTACCATAAGGGGAAGTAGATATGGCCATAACTAAAGTTCATGGTTTAGCATTTGAGGGTGTAGCTAGGATCCCTTTGGAATTGGATTTATTTGTAGTACCTAAGCCTCCTTTGATGAAACAATATAGCTGATTCAATTGATTTGTATTTGATCATAAATATTTTGTTTGAGACATCTAAATCTTGGATTTATTGACGTGATCTAATATGTCAAATGAAGAAATCTATAATAAGACTTGACATCAAAGCTTATGGTCTTGAAGCCACATAATTTTTCAAATTTACACTGGTCTTCTAAATTTATGAATTATGAGTGTTAGATAAAATGACTACTTTAGCTTCTAGCTATTTTGTCTTTATTTAAAGTGGTAGAGTAAAGCCTTTTAGGAGTATTGTAGGTGTAAGAGACACTTTAAGAGCATACTTACTCACAACTCTCTCATTTTGGTTTACCTTATCAATTTCTTGCTTCTTTTTGGCATCTTCATTCAAACTTTGATATGTTGTAAACATTGCATAGGATTGACCATTCGTATCTCCAAATAAATATTTTGAGTCATCCTCTTCACACTCATATTGTAGAAAAACATTACTGGATTTGCCACCAAACTCTTTAGTATCATACTCCTAAAAACATGGGTCTTTTATTTCAAGTTCATCCTCATCATAAACATAAATTTCATCTATCTCCAAAAATGCATTGATTAGAGGAGCCTCAATGGCCAACTTTGGTTGAGGAACATGTAATATTAGATGCTTATTATTTGGTACATAATTCCTCCTAGGGATCTCCTATTGTAATGACAATAACTACCTTTGAGGGAATTGTTTATTTAAATCAATAATATAATTTGCTAGTTTCTAGATAAATTTTGTGGTGGACTCATTTTTGAAGCTTAGCCTCTAGATTTTCAAGAATTCTTTCATAAATTTCTAGCCATAACTATATAATCTTCAATTTGAGTAGAAAACACTTGTGTTTGATCTAGACCAGGTAATATATTTATTCGTAAGAGGAAACCAACTTCTGGTAACTGGGTGTTGATAAATAAATATTTATGGTTTTCTTCTATGGGCTTATCCACTTGAGGAATTTTATTCAATAATTTATTGAACTTAATTACGAAGTCATGCATGGGCTCATGAGCCTCATTTTTCATTTGAGTTAGTTGAGTAATCAAGGCATATGTGTCCTTAGTTGGTTTAAAACAAGATTTGAATTTAGCCTACATAGTGTTTTAGTTAGTAATAAACTCACATCTAAATGATAGAACCAAACAACAATTCCATATATAAGAGTTTCTACAAATAATCTTATAGCTACATCTTCATGTTTAACTCCTAAAATCCCACATATGGCAAAGAAAGCATCAATGTGTTCATTTGGGTGTTAATTCCATCGTAGGAAAAATTAGGGAAGATTTTATGCAAGCCTCTTGGTAGCTCATGCAACTGCTTGAGAGCTAGTGGTCCAATGCCATTCCCCCATGGTACCACCTTTTTTTGGAAAATTACTTTTTGGGGTATAACAGTTCCAAAAATAACAAGAGCTTGACTCTCAAAGGTACCTCTCTGTTGTGTCCTTTTAAATTTTTAACTTGTAGGAAAACTTGCAGACTCCCTAACTCTTATTTTATTTTTGAGGTTCAACTAAAAATTGAGTCATTATTTTAGGTTTAAGAAAGGATCAGATATTCCTTTAGCTTTGTTAGCTCTAGTGAAACATCTTTCAACTAGAATGGTATAATAAATCTCCTTCCTATAGATATTTATGTATTACATGAGTTAGCACAAAGCATGCCTCACAGTGTGCGCAAAAAACTCTTGGCTATAAAAAGTGTCTAACACTTCAACACATATGCCACAATCAATCAATATAATGAGATAAAGTCCCTATTTTATTAGTAGGTGAAGCTACCTTTATTTAAAAGAAAATAAAAACACAAACCTAACATATTTATAGATATACATACTATATTGTTTGGGGTTTTGCATGTGTGGAAAAGAAAATTTAATAAGGAGAGAGGATTAGAGAAAATATAATGAGTTAACTAAGAGAGAAGAAAAGAATGTGAATAGATGAGCAAATGCATATTTCACCTAGATATCACATCCATGAACTCAAGCTAAATTTACTATAAAATAAGATTTTTTATTAAGAAGAGATTAAAGAGATCAATAACATGCCTAAACAAACATATGAACATTCATCCACTACTAAGAACAAACACAAAGTCTTGCAACAACTTAGTTTTATTGATTTTTAGAAAAACACAAAGTTCTTTTTTCTTTTCTTCTTTCCAAGAGTGTTTTCCTTGCAAAAAATTACAAAATTGACAGCCCTTAGAGAGGCATGTAAGCCTCCTATTTATAGGAAATTATACTCTTAAGACTTAGGAAAAAAATTCTTAAAATAGAAACAATTGCACTTTTCAAGGTGCCTATTGACTTGGTCAAAACTACAAAAACATTCAGAGTCAAATGTATCCGAGAGCTACATTAAAGGTCATAACCAAATGCACATTGAGATAGAACTTAGGGCATCTTCTTCTTCTTCATCCACTATGAAGATTTATAACTGTGCTGCCCATTATTGTTTTTCTTCATAGTCTTCAAACTTCTACAATATCATCTCTACTTTGTTGTGATCCATACCTTTAGAGTGTTGGTAAGGAATTTTAGCCTCTACTTGTAGGTTTATCATTTGTTGAGGAATTATTTTGAATGCCTTCAAATCTTTATCCAATCTCTCAAAATAATTATGTAAATGTAAAAATCTTTGAATTGATTTGTAACTAGATGAAGTAGGGTTGGTTTCTTGATTGAGTAGTTGCTTGAATGTTTCTTGTATATATCCTATGGGAATTAAATTCCCTTCATCTCCAAAGAATGAACATGGGATCATTTTGATTATTTCATATATATCATAAGTAGGATCAACCACCAAGATTTTTTATTCTTTGAGCTTGCATAAAGACTCCTCTATCATCTTGATTATGTACCTTGTTAGCCCTAGAAATTTGACCTGCTCTACTAGGTCCTTCTCTATTAGTCCTCCCTCATCAACCAAAGTATCTTCATTTACTCTGTCCAGGGTCTCTAACCGAAGTAGCCAATGTTTCAATTTACCTATCTCCTCTTTGTACTCAACTTCTTTCTTATAGGTATATTGTTTTTATTTTTCAATCATGGAATAGACTTCAATGGCTGAGGCTATTATTTTATTTCCTTGTTCTAAAATCTTTTTAGACCACTCATCAATAACTCTTCTTGTATTCCTAATTCTCTCGACTTTCCTCAAGGTCTCTGAATCTAACACGTAATGTTGAATTTAGGGTTGAGTTGGGATAACTAAACTTTGGACCACCATAGTAATCTGCTCCATCATCTCCTTTAATTAGTCCTTTATAACTCTATCTTGATCATATTTTTTGATCAAAGATCAAATAACTATTTGTACATTTTACTTTAGCTCTTTGTGGGTAGACTTTCTTAGGTGAACCCTTGATATCTAGTAATCTTTAGCCATGATTGCTTCCTTAGATTTATCTAGAATTTAGATTACAATCTTAGCATACCTCTCCCCTTGTTCATCTTTGATAATACAAGAAATCATCTTGGGTTTGTTGGAGGTGCAAGGGATTGGTGCAGTGAGGATACCAAAATCTATTGATAATGGTGGAACTATTTTTTTCTTCTTCTTCTTCACAAATTTACTTACTAATTGAGATGTTCCTATTTCAGGAACTTATTGTATTGAATAATATTCTTGATCCAAGGCCTTCTTCACCATAGGTGAAACTATTAGAGTTTTATCCATAACAGGCTTAATTTTTGTTTCTCCTTGTGGAGGAGGTAAAGCTTCTTCTTGTTCCATCTCTTTTTGGGTTTTTAACTCTTTCTCCAAGATGACAGGTGGGGACTTTACCTTTTTGGGAGGAAGTGCTCCTATTTTTGGAAGAAGTGTTTCTTTTTTTAGGAGGCTTTCACTTACCTCTTTATATTCAGTGTGAGGATAAGTTTTATGTGGTTTTATTAAAAGTGCTTGAGCTATTGTCATTGAAAAAGGGACCTTGGGAAGCAAAGAGGGATCTGATGTCATATACTATAGTGTTGTGTTTTTTTATTTTTCCCTACAAATTAACAACTCACTCTAAAGGTTTACTCAATATTTTTGATATTCTAAGAGTACCCTTGTAGCCAATTGATTTCTTGATTTTAAATTTATTGAACTTTTTTTCTTGTTTGAGAGGTTACTCTTATATTTCCTCAATCATAATAGTATATGCTGTAGCACTAGAGGATGCCATGTGATCTTACCCTTCCTTTTGATTTTCTAGATCAGGTGAATGTAAATCCACATCTTTTAAAGGTGAAGAAAGTCTGACATCTTGTACATATACTCCCTTGCTTGCAAGACCAACAAGGGTTCTCATGAGGACTCCTTGAGTCTAATCTTCCATAGATGTTATCTCCACTTAACTCTAGTCAACCATAGGGAGAGGTGTTATCTTGATGCCCTATGAAAAGTCATTTTAATCTACTAATTATCCATCATCTTCAATATTTAGGTCTTCATGAATGTCCACGATACTATATTTAGTCACTCGCTTGAGCATGGAATGGGTATAATCAAGGAGTCTAGATTCTCTTTCATCATTGAAGTCCATCCAAAAATATTCATAGTAGGGAACATGATTGAATGAAGTGCTTAGAATGCCCTCCACCATTTCCCTTATATTAAATGAGGGATGATTATGAAATGGTTGAAGTGTGACTTGAGCCATATTTGATTTGATCGATTTAGCTTTATGTAATGTGGCAGAAGTATACCTATTAATAGTCATAGGGAAGTGGGTCCCATTAGACTTATGCTTAGCAACCAAAAACTTATGTGTCTCCATTAGTTGTCATACTAGTTCTATGAGTGCCCATTTGTTATCAATAAACTTTGGAAGCATTTATGGAGTGGAATCACATCCATAAACTCTAATGTAGGAGAATGTGGGAAATTGTATAAACCAATTTCGCCCTCTGGATATCTTTGTAGTAGCATAAATTGAGAAGTGTTTCTTGTAAGGCTCTGAATTGAACATCTGGATGTCGAAGTGGAGAAAAATGTCATTGATTCTAAAAAAGTGTTTGACACTCTTCTTCAGTACTAATTAGGGATAATACTCATGTATGTAGGAGGTAAACATGAATCATATTATGGTCAATCCACCATATAATCTTCTTTGCACAAGTACATAAACAAGGTAAGACATCATATAAAATTTGTGAGTGGTAATAACCTCACATAGTTGCTTGTGAATCAAATCACTGATCAACTCAACCTAATTTATATTTTGTTTGGTAACATGAATTATTTGGATGTATTAGAATATCCACTCATGGTAATCCCTTTTGGGATTACCTACCACCCTATTGAGGAGTGATATTATCATTAATTTCAAGCCTAAACTCGTGGCAAGCAATCACCTTAGGGACCCTAGCCATGGAGGCTTTAGATTTAACAAGCTAATATTTGTTTAGGGATTTGAGACAATCATCTTTGTTCTCTTCATAAAATTATTGAGATGTATCTAGAATAATTTTTACAAAGACCTCATGATCGATAATTTTAAACATTTCTTCAATATATCTAGGCCTAATTTGTAAGATGACTCATTCTCTGAGAGTCAAAAGTTTCCTTCTATTTCTATCATAATGACTTGACATTGTCATGATAGCTTTGGGAATTACAAAAATATTATAAATGAATCAACTTGAGGCAACCCACTATCATAAATGTTGTGTCCAATCATTTTTGAAAGATGTATTTATCCTCTTTTAGAAGTCACCAATGCCGATATGACCTAGGTCTGTATCAGTGATTTGATAAATGTTAAAATCAATGTTAGAAAGGGTAGTGACCCATTGGAATTGATACTTTACTTCAATTTTAATTTCATTTCCCTTTATTCTTAGGTGTTCTAGATATACTACTGGGTATGGGAGAATAGGGAGCTTGGAAGCAGAATGTGAATGGGAATAGGAAAATGGGATAAAGAAGAGGTGGAGGGAGGGGAGGCAAAACTAGGGGACTGTAATGTAGTTAGATAACTTTGCCATTAGGGTTCTGGGGCTATGATGTAATCAGATAAATATGACATCAGGGTTTGGGGGTTGTAGTGTAGTCTAAGAATTTTAATGTAGGGAGTGGGAAAAATTCTAGTGTCATAGTATGAGGATTGGAGTGTAGTCTCATAACTCTAATGGTGGGAGGAGGAAAAAATCTGGTATTGGGGTTTGAGGGCTTTAGTGTATTCTAATAACTTCGATGCAGGGAGCTAGAAAATATGTGGCATGATAAGGCAAGGATGTAAGGTTACCAAGTAGAGGCAATAATATGATGGGGAAATCCCAATGATAAGGACAAACAAATGTGAATCTAGGTAGAATCTAAGGCAACTAATAAAGGAAAATACACAACTTGTAATAAAAACCTTCTGAAATGAATCCAAACCCTAAACTCACATGTTGTGAAGAAACTAATAGAAACACTACGAGAAATAACCTCTAGATACTTAGAAATGAGAAAAACTACTAATTCATGAGGAAAACAGGAACTAAGTTCTAAAATCAAGAGTTTGAATGATATACAATGAATAAATTATCTTGATTAAATATCTAGGTTGGGGGCTTGAGGAGACCCCCACACGTGCAGGTATCGACCCTCATTAATGATGGTCGAGTCGATCCAATGACTACATTGGAGTCTTTGAATCCTGATGCTCAAAGAGGAAAATGACTAAGCCTTCAATCTAGAACTTTTTTTAATTCTCCTCTTATAACTCAATTTCCAAAAAAATAAAATAGGGTCATCTAAATTTCACAGGTTGCCTAAATTTAGGGACAATAGCTAGCTTTGGCTGGGGACCTGCATTTGAAGGATGTAAGGATGAACACCACAATCTCTGAGTTTAGTAGACTACCCTGTATGCTAATCAGACTACGGGGTCTCTCTAAGTAAAACACTTTCATAAGAAAAATATCTAAAAAAAAGAAAGAAAAGAAAACACACAAAAAACAAAAATTCAAAGCAAAGAACAGGAAAACAAGCATAACAAACATCCTAAGGCTAATATATGACTAGTGAGAGCCAGTCTCTACTACTTAAAAAGTTTGGATATTGCCTAATATATTGAAGTGGGAGGTGCATACCATCTAAATAAGCCAAGCAATATGTATTATAACCATAAAAGTGATGAATCTTCAAAGGACCATTTCATAGAGAATTAAACTTGCAATGATTACCCTTAGGCTCACTCTATTTATCCCACAAGAGGATGAGGTCACCGATCTAAAAATCTTTGTGCCTAGATTTCTTTTCAAATATGGCCTTCGCCTTTTGCTAATGTTCAATAATCTTGTGAACTACCATAACTCTTTCTTCCTCTAATTTATTCAATTAAAGGATCCTCTTCTCCAAAGAACATTTGAAGTTTTTGTCTTCAACTGCTTTAGCCAAATGAAGTGCTGGCATTTCCAATGAGATAGGCATGGTAGAATCAATATTGTACATGAATGTAAATGGTGACATGCCAATATCTCTCTTTGGAGTAATGTAGTTAGCCCATATCACATTATAAAATTTCTTGTGTTAGTTTCATTGGTTATTGTCAACAAGCTTAGGAATTATCGCGACTAAGTTCTTATTGCTTGGTTCTGCCTAACCATTACTTTGAGGGTAGTAGTCTAAAGAATGGGATAATGAAATCCCATATTTGTAGAAAAATCCAATGAGTTCTAAATAAGAAAAAAATGAGGCATTGTCAGTTACTGCCTTTTGATAAACACCATACCTAACCAAAATGTTCTCCTTAATGAAAGTACACACTGCTTTAGAAGTAGTTTACCTAACAAGAATGGATTCAACCCATTTCATGAAATAATTTGTTATGGTGAGGACATGGGTGTGATCTATGCTAGAGTGAGGATTTTAATATGTCAATGAAGTTGAGACCCCACTACTAAAAATGTTCTTTAATTACCACTAGTTTTAACAATAAAGATACAAATTTAGGCCTTCTTATGAATTGATGACAAGCTTCACATCTACACACCCAATCCTTAACATCCTTAAGGAGGGTGGGCCAATAGTAATTAGCCATTAGTATCTTGTGAATTATGACTAGTGATGAGAAATAACCAGCACATGCTTTGTCATGAAAAGATTTTAACAACCTATTTTATTTTTCATGATCAACACACCTTAAGAACATACCATTAATACCCCTTTTGAAAAGAGCATTATCCCATATGACATATTTTTTAGATTTCAACTTTATCATTCTTTTTTCCTTGGTACTCAAACCTTTGGGACACTCCACATAAGTGAGGAAATGAGTTATATTTGAATATTGTTGTCACTCAAACTGTGCACCCATTTAATTATAAGAATTGGTTTAGTGAGACAATGGGAACATCCCCAAGGTTATGGGACCCTTGCACTCCTTGGGATGAACCTCCGGAGTAGGCCTAATTCCTTCTATTTTAGGCACATCAGTTTAAGACCAATGTGTAAACCTAAAAAGTAAAAAGGTAAATCTACCACTAATCTAAACCTAAGCTTTTGAGGGAAAAGGGAGGGAGAAGGTAAGAAAGTGATAAAATAAAGAAAGGGTAATGCACCAATAATAGATCAAGCACTTCTGCTACCTTAATGAACACACTAAAAATTTATGAGAATGAGATAATATCACACAAAATCCACCAAGGATACTCTAAATGCATAAGTATTTCGTATGGAGGAAACATAACACAATGTTGAGAGGGATGAAGGTTATCCATAGACAATGCCTATGTAGACTCAAGTATGCATAGAATATGACTTGTAAGTGAGTTATAATTTATTCATAGAGGTGTTGGGAATGGAAAACAATGAGAAGGGAGAACATTACCCACAGACAAAGATCAACAAACATAAATAACACACATAATACAAGAAGAATGAAGGGAGGTGAACTCAATTTTCATTAAAATTCAAGGTTAAACCAACATAGGTGATCTTGGAGGGAAAATTTTCATAGGATTTTTGTGCTGAAAAAGTCCTTTACAAAGATAAATCTGCTTATATAGGCAATTAGAGAGCTCATGGTCATTACTCCATCTCACCCACTATCGGGGCAATTATAATATTCAATAATGATTTTAGAAGTAGCTAAAATATTTTGGGGAAGTGAAGACATATACATGATATGAATTTTTGGAAGTGATGCTCAATATCAGTAGCCATCTTTGCATTGAAGTTCGTAGACTTGTCAAATCAATACACTGCTCCAGCTGTAACATTAACTAATTTAATTATACACTTCCAATATTAAATCAATATAATTGTAAATAGGGAGAATTTATATTTCTAATTCAATAAATGTATTTAAAATGGAGTCGTAGATCAAAATATATGGTTAGAAAACCAACATGTGGTCGCACAATCACTTCAACACCTTCAGAACATGGAAAAATGAAAAGTCACAGCATAAGATATAATAAAAACCCATCAAATCTTATATCAATAAAAATATCTTGAAAATATGCTCAAAAGGGTATTTTTAGTTTTTTGAAATTATTAAAATAACCCCTACGACCTGCCCTCTGAGTGTTTTCTTGTAAAAGTTGGTTGAGTGATAAATCTTTATAGAAAGGTCACTTTGCACCATCATAACTTTTCACTAGGGACTCACACAATTATGATACCAAATGCATTGCCTTAGAATGACATCAGGTTAAAATCATGAAAATTTTAATATAATTTATACTTCATTTTCTCCTACACAAATGGGATTCAAAAGTGCTCACTAGGTAGATTTGGAAACTAGAAACATAGAAAATTGGCTAAGTACAAAATCAACTCAGAAGCTAATTTTTGGAGTTGTATATCTCATACGTGGGAGAAAATTTTTTACACAAATTTTAAATACATATTATCCCCATATTTTTATACCATCATGTAAAATTTTAAGGCAGTTGGACTTGATTTGACCTTGTGTAATGTGTTTGAAAAGTGCTTACTAGGTAGATTTGACACCTAGAAACACAAAAAAATCTGCATTCTGGGCAGTTTTCATGCCTGTGTATCTTCCAAATGAAGAATGATTTTTTTGGGAACAATTTCACCATTGTATTATATTTACATTTGGATATTATTATACAAGTTTTGGAAAGAAATGAGCATGATTTAGTCATGAGAAACATGTCTCGAAAAGCACTATGCAGGCTAATTTTGCATTGAGAGCTCTAAACCCTGAAACTTGCAAACTTGAACCTCTCCACTTTTTATTGGAAACTTTGCTTGATGGAGGTGTAAAAACATCATATATAAGGAAAAAGGTCAATTAACAGTTTGGGAGAATGACATAGTCCATCTTTGTAAAATTTTTGTATGTAGGCCAATTTTGGCCAACAAATACCACCCATCCATAGTGTGAACGAAAAGGACCTTGTGTACCTCTTCTGATGAATCTTAATCTTAAATTTTGTTTGTTATATTATCATGATTATTTTAAACAATTAATTAACACAAACCATGACCCCTGATGAGCTTAGTAGGTTTGAACTCTAAATCTAACTCCTATAAGTTTTCCATCCACCCTCTTCATTTTGAACCAAGCTCTTATTGGGTTAGTATGGACTTGATAGCTAGGTCTAGCTCCATGACAATAGTATGTGAATTCAAGATATAATATATAAATTGCATTATTTACTTTACTACTACATATGCATGCTTCTCAATTGGTGAGTTTATGAGCTTGTGGTCCTTTAAACCATAGCTCATGAAGGCTATGAGTGATTCCACACCTTCATCATTATTTTGTACCAAGATTGTAGACAAAGTGTGCTCAAATGCTTAACAATAAAAAATGAACTCTTTATTAAATTCACAAAATACTAAAGGGGGTGCCCTAGAGATATAAATCGTGATCTTCTCAAAAGCTTCTTTCCCATCCTTATTCCATTTGAAGTTAACCTTATCTCTCATCATACTAATAATATGCTTGGTAAGTTTAGTAAAGTTAGGTATAAATATCCTCAATAAGTTCACTTTACCAAGGAAGGAATAAATGCCTTATTTACTAGTAGGCAGAGAAAGATTATAAATTTCCCAAACCCTCTCTAAATCAATCTTCATTCCTTATTTTGACATAATGTGACCGAGAAGCTTCCTTCAGTTACTCTAAACACAAATTTATTAGGATTCAATGAAATGCCATGGTCCTTGCACCTATTAAAAACCTTAACCAAATTATCATAGTGATATTCCTATTTTTTGGAGAAGACAATGAGATCATCCAAATAAACAATTATGATTTTGTTTATTAGATCAAGAAATGTTAAATTCATAACCCTCTAAAAGGTTGATCCCACATTGATAACATTGAAATCCATTCTCTTGTATGCAAATGTTCCCCAAAGTGTGGTGAATGTCATTTTATGTTGATCATGGATTGATGCTTCAATTTGGTTATAGCTTGAAAACCCATCAAGCATAGAGAACATCTCAGATCCCATGTTAGCTTGAATAATCTGATACATGATAGGTAGAGGATAATTGTCCTTCAAGGAAGATTGATTCAGATTTATAAAATCCATAAAGATGCAAATTTCATAATTTTTATTATAAACTAAAACAATGTTGGTGACCTAAGTAGAATGGTGAATTAGATAAATGATCCACACATCAAGCATATTTTGTATGTCAGTGTGAATGGTGGAAGCAATCTCTGGGTTATAGTGTCTTTGTTTTTGGTGATGAGGCATTGTGTCTGGTTTTAAAGGGATGATATGTTTCATCTCTTTTGGCCGAAAAGGCTTTAGATCATCATATCTCCAAACAAATGCATATTTGTATATCTTAAAGAGATTAATGAACTTATCCCTTTCTTATTTTGAATAGTATTTACCTATATTAACATGCCTTGGTTATTTGAAAGTGCCAGTGTTCACTTTTTCATATTCAGTAGAATTTAAAGTTTGATGTTAAATTCTCTCTTTCACATAACTGTCATGTTTATCATACAAGTATTTTAAAGACACTATGCCTTTCTAAGGCTTGATGCTTGAATGCTCTATTGAAATCTCAAGAGTTGTCATTGTTGAAGATGGGGCATTAGGGAGTAAAGAGGGATTTGATGTTTTATATGGCACTATTATATTTTTGGTAAATATTTGTGAATGAATAACTCCTTCTGAAGGTTTTTTAAATATTGTTGATACTCTGGGAGTACCCTTGCCACTCACTGATTTCTTGATTTTAAATTTCATGTAATTCTTTTTTGGTTTGGGAGGTGACTCCTATATTTCCTTAATCACAACAATATCTACTACAACACTAGATGATTCCACTTGATCTTCCCCTTCCTTTTGATTCATTGGATTAGGCGAAGGTATATCCACAACTCTTACACGTGGCATATTGCACATTGATTCCCTTGCTTGCAAGTCATACAAGGGTTCTCCCAAGGACTCCTTGAGTATGATATTTTAGAGATGTTATCTTTGCTTGACTCTAGTCAAACCTGGGGAGAGGTGTTATCTTGATGCCTTGCAAAAAGTAATTTTCATCTACTACTTCTTTATCATCTTCAATATCTAAGTGTCACATCCCAATTTCTCTCTAAGCTAAATAACATATTTGATCCATGGATTATTATAGTTGATTTTTGATTAAATAATATTTAATTAAGCTTGATGATATATGTTGAATATATGACAATTTATGTTGCTTAATTTACGTGATTGGTTTGCTACGAGTTAGCTGTACTTTTACATTCTATATATTGTGATAGTGTTTGATTATTATACTACATTATTTTATGGATATAATGATGTTTCAGGTTAACTACATTCATTGTTGAGGTGGATGTAGGACATATTCTTCATTCAAAGTGTGATGGAGGGAGAACATCATCAGAGAGGGTGATATAGATGAAGATATTGGGGCACAATAGAGAATGAATTCGAAAACCCTTACACACACCACATTTGTAGTTCATGATTGTGTTGTTTGATAGATAGTTATAGTGTGTTTTATTTTACATTTAAATGAATGTTGTGTTCTTTATGATTTCATGAATTTAATAATCTTACATAGCTCATGATGTTTGAATAATTGTTTGGCTAAATGAGTGGATTTGTTCATGTTTACTTATCTCACTACATTATTAAGTATGTTTGTATAATATAACATTATGATGTTGTGATGGATTCCATAATCATTACTCGTTCTATAAGATTTAGATAATAATAATTGAAGATTATTATTATAATATTATAATTTAAATGTCAAAAGATAAATAGTATTATTTTAAAAGATATTGTATTTGATTAATTATTTGACTAAAGAATTGATATTCATAATATATACTAGATAAATGAATATATTGATTTTAATTATTTAATGATTTTATGAAATCATTGTAATTGTTATTTATGTTTGTGGATAACATTTCAACATTAAAGTAGTCTTGTAATACCTAATTGAATTTCAATGCCATATAATCATTATTATATTTGGTTGATAGTTGTTGCATGGGAATACTTTAGTTATTGACTAAGTTGATAGTCATTGCATGGAATAAAACATGGGGATTATGTGACTTATGGTTTAGTTGGTCGATGATTGATTGTTTAATTCAATGTCATGCAAATTTTATAAAGGAATATAAAATGATTTTTTAAGGGATTCAATAGAAGCCTCAAGATGATTAGGGTTTCTAATCATCCATTAACTTTAGTTAAACATCATTTTGGAGAAAATCATGGGGTTCACTCTGTTTGCATGGTGGTGGACTATGGAGTTGGTTAAGCTATCTAGGCATGCATATTTTTGAGGGAGTTTAATCTATCATTAATGGTGGAGAAGTGGAAGGCAAGTAAGTTGATGGAAAAACAATAAAAAGAGGAGAATGGGGGATGTGAATGGGCTGAATCATGACATACATAGAGTAAAAAGACAAAAGGAGAAGGTGTGAACAAGTGCAGGAATAAGGGAATTATTCAAATTTCTTTGGCATTCATACATCTACCAAGTTGGTTTTGTAATTAAATTCTTGTGTAAAATATTGAATGGGTTTATTCGAATGTGTTTGGTTACTAGTTCGACCTCCACAAAACCCCACATTCAAACCAGGGTAACCTGGGGAGGTTGGGATAGAACCATAGAGTTGGCCATGGTTGTTTTAGGCTTGTATAAAAATTATGTTCTAAACTCCTCTCTCAGTTTGAAAACTTTTTTCATTAAATAAAAGCTATTCTTTATGGGTATATACATTCTGGCTTGAAACTAATTGGTTCAAATCAATTTGTTATATATTCATTTTTGGGTATTTAGAATATGGATTGAAACTTTGAATAATATATGTGTTTAATTGTGTATACATCTATTCTAATTTTGGGTTTCATGAATGAATTCTTTATACAAATTAGATTGTGATGATATTTATATATACACAAATATATACATATGTATATACTTGGTCTAAACTAATAAAGTATATGTGTGTGTGTGTGTGTGTGTGTGTGTGTGTGTGTACACATATTTGTTGCATGTATCTTGATTCTTAAGTCTTTAATACATGACTATATATATATATATATATATATATATATATATATATATATAGTCACTTATTCAATTATATATATGTACGTGTATATATATACTTATAATCGATAGTCAAACTTTAATGGGTGACTGTATGTATTAGATTTAAAAGATGATTTTATTTTTTTGGGCAAATTGGAGGTTATGCCTTTGATTGGTTTTATTTGGATTTAGATTCAAATGAAATTATACATATAGGGCATAAATTATAGTTTAAACTCTAAAGCTATGCTATGAAATCATGTGTTATTCATAATTGTTTATATGTGGATTTGGGAACTTTTTATGTAGTCACTTTGTGTAACCCGGGTATGGGTAGATGAATAATGCCACTGTAGGGTATGCATTTGGATTTATGTATGAAATACACCAAAAAATTGTTTTAGTAATCATGGTAGAGTTTAGTTATAATTCTATTCATTATAATTATGAACTTTGCATATACGCAGTTATGACTGTGTATTGTTGTTATTTAGATTAATTGTGTAAGAGTTTGCCTCATCCATAGAGGGTCTGGGTGTACATGTTCAATTGCATGTTTTGCATAGTTTTATTCGGCCAAGTTTGAGTTGTTATAAACAATACCTGAGTTGGGTATTTGGTTGTGTGTTGTTGTTTTAATAAACAATACCCGAGTTAGGTAAAGGCAATTGTGTTCTTATATTTGCTCATATGAACTAAACTTAATTGGCAAAACTTCAATGGATTGATCAAATTTATTTAGTTAAATAGTTTTGGTGAATAAAGGAGTAAGTGAGTTTGATTTATAGAAATTTTTATGTTTTATTTATCAAGGGCAAATGGAATTTATTAGTTTAATAAAAAAGGTTATGGGGCCTTTATTTATAAACTGACTGTATACTTAGTGTATACAGTATAATCTAAGGTGAATGATAGTGAATGTAATCTTAGTAGCATACTATATAAAATGATGTATTTATAATGTATTCGTATTTGTGAATTAATATATATATATATATATATATATATATATAGATATATATATATATATATATGCATACAACTGTGTTATAAGTGTTATTATCATAACCGTGTGTAAAAGATGCTTGTTTATATTTGGTTAGTATAAAAGCATTAAAATATTATGTTTAAGAGTTTAAATATAAAACATTTATGACATTTTGGATTAGCCTTTGTAATATGTGGAATATGAACAATTTATTAAACCCGTGTTATACTGTTGTTTCATGGATAAATAATATTATAATTTTCTAAGTGGTTTAAGCAACTAGCAGTCTAGATAATCATTACCTGGATGGTATGTTATATTGAGGACTATTTTTGGATTTTGTTTATTATTTAGATGTATGGATTCATTTCACTTCATTTGATGGACTAAATAAATATATATGATATTTTTGTACTTAGCATAATTTTGATTAGCTAAAGTGAAATATTATGAATGAATCTATTGATTTTTATATTATTATATATTTTTATCAAATCTTGCATTCATGACCCTAAATAAGTAGTGGACTGATTCTATTGGTTTAATTAGCACCATCAATCCAAGATAAGGTGTTATCCAATCAAGTGGTGTGTATGAATTTCACTAATCCTAGAGATCATTTATGATTGAAAACTTTGGCTAAAGTAATGTTTGATAAACATTATCATTTCATATGTTGATATATTTGTGTGATATCATATTAGAATAAATTTATTTATGGTACATATTATGTTTTAAATATCTTCAACACACAGGTTATGGTTTGTTACTCTAGATTCTCACACTGTCATTATCTATCCATCTATGAAAGGAGGGACATCCCTTGTTTGGGAGGTAGTGTGGGGAATCTATGGTCCAAGTTGGTGTGGAAAAATGCTCAGATGATGCTTTCCCTCCCAGCTGGAGTATTATACTTGATATTACATATTGATACTTGAGTTGTGGAGACTCTTGAGTCATGGGTACTCTTGAGTCATGGAGACTCTACTCAGAAGAGATTTGTATCATGTTTTATCATTTGATATATTGTTATGTATTGCTAAAGAATATATCATTTATGCATAATACTTCTATAATTGTGGCTGTAAGGTTGTTTTAGTCGTGGCTAAATTTGTACTATTTCCTTTATAATGAGATGCAATATTTATTGTTATTTCAATATTGTTCATTATTTCTATATATGTTCATGGTGATCCTTAGCTAAGTGGATTAACTATAAACCTCTATGGTTAACTAAAGTAAATACAGTTAGTTAAAGATCACTAGTTAGGTTTCTCATGGTAAAATTTATATGTTGAATATGAGTAATTATTTAAAACAAAAAATTATTACTATATTTTGGTAAAACTTAGTGGGGTTGTTACACTAAATCTTTAAGAATAGCTAAAATACTACATTTAGTCACTTGTTCAATCTTGAAGCTTGTATAATCAAGGAGTCTAACTTTTCTTTCATAATCACAGTCTATCCAAAAATCTTCATAATAGGAGTCGTGCTTGAATGAAGTGCTCAGAATGGCCTCCACCATTCACCTTATATAAAATGAGGGATGAATGTGAAATGGTCAAAGTGTGACCTAAGCCATATCTGATTCAGAGTATTTAGCTTTATGCAATGTGATGTAAGTGTACCTACCAATAGTCATACAAAAATGGGTCTTGGTAGATGTATGCTTAGTAACCAAAAACTTATGTGTGTCCATTAGTGGTCACACTAGTTCTATGAGTGCCCATTTGTCATCAATAAACTTTGGAAGCATATATGGAGTGGACTCATAAATACAAACTATGATGTAAGAAAATGTGAGAAATTATATAAACTAGTTGTCCCATCTAGATATCTCTATAATGACAAAAGTTGAGAAACACTGATTGTAGGTCCTTGAATTAAACATTTGGATGACAAAGTGGAGAAAAATGTCATTGACTCTAGGAAGTTTCTGACACTCTCCTTCAATTTAAATTGGGGAAATACTCATGTATACGAGAGGTAGACATCATGCCTATTATGGTCAATCCACCATAGAATTCTATTTACACAACTATGTAAACAAGGTAAGACATCATACACAATTTGTAAGTGATAATCACCTCACACAATTGATTATGAATCAAGTCATTTTAAAACTCGACCTAGTTGATATATTGTTTGTTAGCATGAATTATTTAGATGTATTGGAACATCCACTCATGGTAATTCTTTACCATGGGATTCCCTATCACCCTATTGAGGAGAGTGATAATATCATTAATTTCAAGCCTAAAATATTGGTAAGTAATCACTTTATGGACCCTAGCCATGGAGGATTTATATTTATCAAGCTAATGTTTGTTTAGGGATTTTAGAGAATCATCTTTGTTCTTTGTATGAAACTGTTGAGTTATGTCTAGAGTAATTTCTACAAAGACCTTGTGATCTAGAATTTTTAACATTTCTTCAATATATTCAGACTTGAGTCGAGATGACTCCTTCTCTGGGGTTCTAAAATTCCCTTCTATCTCTATCATAATGACTTTCCATTGTCATGATAATATTTGGTCATTGCATAGAGATTAGAAACATAGTTGCTTGAGGTAACCCACTGTTGTAAATGCTTTGTGTCCAATAATTTTAATAAGATGCATTTATCCTCTTCTAGTAGTCACCTATGTTGATATGACCCAAGTTTGTGTTGGTCATTTGATCGATGTTGGAATTGATATTGGAAGGGGGAGTGACCCTATGGAATTTACACTTCATTTCAATTGCCTTTTCTTTCCCTTTTGTCTTAAGTGTTTTAGACATGGTGGATAGAGGGGAGGCATAAGTATGGGACTGTAATGCTGTTGGATAACTTAAGTGTTGGGTTTTGGGGGCTGAAATGCAATTAGAGAACTCTAAATTTAGGGTTTGAAGGCTATGATGTTGTCGAATAACTCTAACATTGGGGTTTGGGGACTATAGTGCAGTTTAAGAATTCTAATGCAAGGAGGAATAAAAACTCTAGCACGATAGGGCAAGGTTCCCAAATGGGCATAACAATTCGATGAGGATATCTGAATGGCAAGGACAAATAAATGTAAATCTAGGTAGAGTCTAAGGCAATCATTGGAGGAATACAAATAGCCTGCAAGAGATTTTTTTTGAAATGACTCCAAACCTTAGGATCACATGTTGTGAAGAAACTAAGAAAAGACCTCCAAATATAGAGAAATGAGAAAAAAACTACTAATTCATGAGGAAAATAGACACTAAGCTCCAAAATAAATATTTTGAATGATAAATAATCAATGAATGATCTTGATTAAATAAGGGGGTCAAGGAGACCTCTGCACACATAGGTATCAACCCTCACTAATAAGGGCCAAGTCAGGGTCTGATAGGTACACTACAGTCTTCAAACCCTGACACTCAAAGAGGAAAATAACTAAGTCCTTCAATCTATACATTTTTTGAATTCTCCTTCGATGACTAAATTTTTGAGAAAATAAAAATGGCGTCACCCAAATTTCATAAGCTAGCTAAATTTGGGGATAACACTCCTTAAAACTATTTGATATCTATTTATATGCCAATAGTCCTAATTTGAATTCAATCTATCTATAAATACACAATCATTATAGTTTATATGGGGGGAGAAAATCTATTTATCATTTGTAGATAAGAAAATATAGAGAATTCGTTTATAGTTCACATGAATTTATTGAGCACTCACAAGCATTCAAAAGGAAATCAAGCAATCATTCGAGCATTCAATGAAGCATATAAGTTCATGCTAAACACACTAGTTTGCATCTTATTAATCAGTTAAGGTTATCATTTTTGATATTTTTACTATCTAAGAACCTAAAAAATATCAAGATAGTTTGACTGTTCTCTAGTGTAAAAATTATCGCAAAACACATTTTTTTACTTAAGTTTTTAAATATTATTGTGTTTTGTGCATATGGTTCATTTGTTTAAATTAGGTGTTTTATGTTGTCCTTGTAACTTTAAATTCGATTCACTTTGGGTCAATGATAATACCGTCATTAAATCTAAAATACTTGAAAACTTACATATTGACTATTTGTTTGCCTCAATATGATCTCCAATGCTCCCATAATGTCCAAAACTTGTTTTAGGATTTCATGGTTAGCATACAAAGATCAACCCAACAATCCTAGTCATGATTAGGACTGAGTCATACGATCTTGGTCAATGTGATTTGTGGGTCCCTTGACCCCTGTTCCTAGTTTTTTTTGGTTTTTTATACCTTATTTATTAGCTTTTCTACCTGTTTGATTTTCGGCTTGCATGCCAATAAGGTTTTAATTTGAATTCAAAAATCTATATATACACAAGAGCACTAATGCATTTAAGAGACACATATGAAGCCTAAGGGAACCTCCCATGAGTTATTACATTATTCTTTTATTACTATATGCCACCTATTAAAGTGTACACAACATTTATACCAAAATCTAAATTGAATAAGTAGTGAAAGACCATATAAAATCTACTAGTTACTTGCATCTCATGCATAAGGATAAGGATAAGAATCTTCAAACTATATTAGACTGCTTGTTGGACTGCATGAGTGTTGATTTCCAAATTTTATTAGAATAAGGACTTGACTAAGGCATGGCCTTGTTTAATCCTAAATTAATATTTGAGTACAAGTGTGTACTATAGATTAAGAATATAAAAATGAATAAATACAAGGGTGATAAACATATCTATAGCACACAAGTTAATTTGTAAACTTAGATAAATAATATTATGAAACTATAATACTAAGATATGCTTAAAATAGAAAATATAACTATTGATTGATATTGCAAGAAATTGAAAATAAGAGTAATTATCTAGTTTACTATGTATATACAAATTTGGGCTGAAATAGGCTAGAAGTGGACTGGATCAAGATTCTAGAACAATCATTAGATTCTATAATTTTGCACTCTATGGCCTCACACAATTGCATCTGATCTTGATAGTTGTATTAACACCAATGTCTAAGTTGAATGTAAGTGTCTAATATGGAATAGTTATTGGATCTAGATGCGACCACCTGGAGCCTTTTGCATTTTCTATCACCTTTCTTCAAATGTGTACATATTGCATGCATAGGCTATCTCTCTTTGTCAAATGATCAAAGCCTAGCTTCTTCAGCCTTAGATTAACTATGGAAAAAATGGGTTAGTCCGTGTCAAGCTACCCTAAGGACCCCTATGTTAATGGTCATTGCTTGCATAGCCAATACTCTGAAGAGGGATTCAGACTTATGTAGTTCTCTCCTATGTGTTGGCTTATGTTTGTAGAATGATGTAATGTGTGATAAGCAAGTATATAGAGTGACCTAACTTATAACTTGGAAAATGTGGCTCATGAGATGCTCCTTTAGTACTTTAGACCTATGTAAATATTTGTTTTATGACTGATATGGAAATAAGGATGAATATGGTAGATTTTCTTGCTTGAATGCTTGATTTAGTGGTTTTGGTAAGTTTCTTTGTGATTTATATGTGATTTTTTGGTGAGGAATGAAGGAGGGTTGATATTGCATATATATTAATCCCTTTTAAAAATATATCACACTAAAGCACTTAGGTTAACCTTTAGGATATGTTTCATTTGCAAATTGGTTGACTTTTGGGCACTTGATACTTATTTTGAAAAGGAACACTAGCATTGACACAAGCATCTGGTTGGGACACAAGTGTATAGGAAGTTGGAAAATAAGTACAGGTCCAAAACTTTTAGATAATGATAATTATTTGGTTTATAGCATTTTGCATAGTATAAAAGGCTTGGTCATTATAATAATAGTGGTCAAACTAAGAGATATGCAATTTGGCATAAAGAGATAGTGAACATGAGCCTTTCGACAATGGGAAGGTCTTAGAATTTAAGGGTACATCCATGATAGGTATTTTTCAAGAATAGAAGACTAAGGTGATATTTAATTCAGATTAAGTGTCTACAATGCCTCAAAACTACACCCATTTTTTATATCTTGTAATTTCTTTTGGAGTGGATTACTGTTTGGATGAAGGAGATATAAATTTTATGAGATTTGAAGCTTAATTAGATAATTTGATAGATGTTTTTTAATCAATAAGAATATAAAAAGGTGCTCACAAAATTTTATGAGAATCTGACATCAGCTATCAATATTGAACTTCGTAACCAAAATCTAACTTTAGCCTACCATGATTGATCTAACAATCTTGGTCATGACTAGAATTGACCAATTCAATAATAGTTGTTCTATGTAGCTTCTTTGATCACCATAAACTTTTTAAGACTGCTTCTGGACATGCTTACACCCATTTTCAACATCTGACAACACACATGTATCTCATAATTTAGGTATTTATGCATGGACTCTCTTTGTCAAGTTTCAAGAATATTAAACCCCTATTTTTACACATTTTGAATATGTTTGTGTTGTTGTATTGTTATATTTAGGTCATATTTACCTTATGACCTATTTTATAGGATTAATGTGGTGTCCTTGGCCTATAACCACTTATCATCAAAACATTTTGGTGAACTTGTGTTGTCTTACACCCAACCTTGCCTCTTTCCCTCTAGGGTTAGATTGTTGATTATATTATATATTGGATATGATGTGCCTAAGGTTTCTATAAACTCTATTTATGTTAATTCTTCCTTCCCTTATAATATTATATCTTGCTATTATAGATATGATTTGTCTAGGGTTGAACTTAATTCTTTTTCCATCATTAGCCATAGTTCCTTATGTGTTTTTACAAACCATCATTCACATGCTATATATGTTTCCATTTAAGAGATTATCTCTAAATAAATTATTAGGTGATGTGATAGATTAAATAATATACTAATTATTTTTTTATAACTTCCTTTGATTGGCACTTGTGTTTATTTTAAAAATAATGGCTATTATTATTGAGGTTATTGCTTCTTATATTGATACACATGTGGGTGATGATATAAATGAAAATAATATGAATATGGATGTGATTGATTTGGATGACAATGTTATGAATGATAATGATGTGAATGAAAACACTGCTACGGGATCTCAAAATATTGATAAATTTGATGTAGGGAAAGATAGGGTAGAAAGACTTGTTTTGTTGTGTATACATGTTTTAAATTAACCTAATGAAATATATGTAATGTTATATGTGTTGAGAGACATAAAATAAAGCCTTATTTAAAGAGTCTATAATTGAGGAAATATCTTTTACAAACAATCATGAGTTTTTCAACAATTCTAATGATATTCCACCTTTTGGGGTTTTTTTCCCATACCGGTAATATGGTTGTCTCATATTGATTCTACTATTATTACTCCTCTTATTTATTCTACTCATATTTCCATGTATTTTTATTCTCAAATTATTCTTACCATTTATTTTATTTTTCCTCAACCATCTCAACAAATTTCTTAATATTATTCTCTTATCAATATTGTGCCTCAACTACCCAATGTTTCTATTCCTACTTATGTTATTATTGGTACTTCAATTCCAACCCATTAATATACATTCCTTTGACAAACTATGAAAACCATGCAATAAAAAATTCAATTTCATTTATAAGGGTCTCAAAAAACCAAGTCATAAGATCAATTCACATGATATATTATGTAATCCTTTGCCTACTAGACTTATGGCTCCTATGTTTTAATTATTCAATATTAAGGGTGATCATTCTCACCATATGAAATTTTTTTATGCTTCACGACTCAAATTTTACACATAATTATAAGCCATTTCTAAATTTTTTCCTATAAACCTTAAGGATTGTGCTCTTGATTGATTTTATATTTTAAAATATGGATCAATACCCTCTTTTAATTCTTTGGCCGATCATTTTTTAGCTCAACTTAAATCAAAATTATAATGAAGGTCACATTTTCACATATTACCAAAATTGAATAAGGACATAATGATAATGTTAGTGTGCATATGCTTAAATTAATAACCATGCTTAAAAAGATGACACACCAATTACATGATAGTGAATTACAAAGTATAGTCCCTCAGAGTTTACTCCAACCCGTTAAAGATAAATTGGTCTTTAACATATACCAATATTTTGATGAACTTTTTCACACAATTAGGAACTATGAGGTTAAGCTTTTGGAGGCCAATGTGCTCAAATATAAGACTAATGACCCAACCTCTAATGGAGATAAATAACAAATGTAAACAACTAATTTTGGTACAAGACTTTTAATTGCAATGTTATTATTATATTTTCGTACATATGGATCATTGGTTCAAATTAGCTTCTTATTAGTGCATTTTCATGTGTTGGGTTCTGTATAGCCATCCTTTATACCATTCATTCACAAACATATTCTTATATTTCATATGTTTCCCTCAAGATACCTCCAAATATTCCTACAAACATGTAGAACTTTGTTTCTATAGTTTTCTTCATCTTAACTGCTATCAAATCAGTCTGATATTAGTCTAATTGCCATTGAATTATTCTAATAGTGGTCATGTTAGTTGTGGACCTTTAGTCCCTTTCATCGTGTTTTGTTGTACCTTGAATTTTATATTTCCTAATTCCATAATGTTGGATTACATGCTAATAAGGTCTTAATTTGAATTTAAGATTTATATATAGACACAATCACCCTAAAGTATTTGATATATCGAAGACACATTACATAATCATTATATGCTCATAAAATTACAATGATCATGTCTAAAGAATTCCTTTACTGTAAATTTTTATTACATGTGTGTGTGTCTGAATTATTACTACATATTTATGCCAAAATAAGGATCATTGAAAGAACATATAAAATTAACAACTTGCTTACATCTCATACATAGGAATAAAGGTTAGAAATATCACATACACGGATCTTCTTGTTGACTTGCCTAAATGTTAATTTCAATTTTGTCATAAAAAGGATTAACTGAGGTAGTCAACTTAAAAAAACCATTTTTTTCATGTCCTTATAAGGTCTCTTGGAGTGGTTTAGGGCTTGAGAAAATAAGAAGGCATTATGGAAATTTTGTGAATCAATTTATTAAACTAAGAGAGGTTTTTGTTGAGTAGAAAGACAAATGTATTTACATAGTTTCATATTGAGATAATGTACACAACCATTATTAGAGTAGACATGATAATTTTGAGATATATTATCACTATCAAAACAACCAAATACTAGACTTCAATTTTATATTAGAGCTTAAATTTTGTACATGATAACAAAATGGTTATTACTTAAGGCACTCCTTATGAGTAAAAAATACAAGTTATATTTGAGGTATTGCCTAAATAAATACCAAAACAACAAATTATACAACCTCGCATAATAGTCTTACTCATATACCTCTTGAGGCTATCACATTTCTTGTTACCATAGGTCTATAGACCATTTTATTATGGTTTCATATATTTATGGATAATGGGACATATGATGTATTACTTGGATGACCATGGATTAATAAAATATAAGTGATCTCATCCACATAACATTAGTGCATTAAAGTTTATACATGATAATAAAGTGATTACTATTCAAGACACTTCTAATGAGTCACCTATGCATGTTTAATATGAGTTATTACCTAAATATCTACTAAAATAATAAATCGTACAACCTCAAATGACTACACCTATAGTTCAATTACCTACTCATCCATATACTAATATAGTCTTATCACAACCTCTTACATATATTCAAGATAAATCACCTGTCAAGGGTTTGACCATACAAAGCACCATTTTGACTAAGAAAAATGATCCATTACAAGAGGATAAAATAACTATTATAGCTATTTTAGATGATAATGACTACAATATCAATGATAGTGATTATAGTTACCATATGGCTCATGATCATACTGATGATGATATGTTAGCATTCTTAGATTCATGGTCCCTGAGACATCCAAATCTTGAATATGAAGATAAGATGACATATCTTTATGTGTAATATGTTAACATAGATGATTATATATATGTTTTATCAGTTTACGTTTCTTGTTAATCCCATGTATTTGAAATGATTAACATATTTTATATAGCTTATTTCTTTTCACTTTCCTCTATTTATTGTGTATCTCCAATGTTTGTTTGATCTCTTACTTTTTATATGACTTTTGGGTTCATCATGCTTCCTTCTATGCTTCTATTATATTGTTTCTTTTTATTTTTTTTTGACATCTATCTTATTTGAATTTTGAAGTTGCCTTATTCTTTCATATGTTTAATTTTGCCATGCCATTCTTCTAGACACTTGGTTTATGTTTATTGCATTATTTATTTGGCCCTTGACTTTTATTGTTTTATCCCATCCTAAAATCTTGTTTGGAATTCCTAATAATGATAACACATACATATCGAGGCCTTTCAACTTAGTACACACATAGATCTAAAGGAAGTTGTAGGTTCACAAGGGTCCTCTTCTTATTGTTGATTTTCACTTTTTCCTCTTGACTCATTTTATTATTTGATTATTTTACTTATATTATTGATTTAATATCTTATAGAAATGATAAAACAAAAAAAAATTGTTTGGCCTTTATCTTTGTGTGTTACATAGTTACACAGTTTAACATATCATGATTATTTACCTATTACTTATAGTTTATACATGTGTTGTTCATGGTATAATTGAGTTATATTCAAAATATACATGTTCACATATGATTATGAGCTTCAAGTTTATTAAGAACTTCGTCTTGTATACATAAAGAGAATCCTTACATTAGGAACATGTCTACACGAGGGGCATTTTCAATTATGCTTCGAGTTATATATTTATAATATTCCATTATCATATTGAGATTTATATTCAATTATGGATATATTGGTCTAGCATATATATTGTGTACTTTATGATAGGAGTACTTTGTGTTGTTTTTATATTGTTTCATGTGTTTTATATATTGCATGTTTCTCTTATTTTTTGTATGATTTCTTGTGCATCTGTGTGCTGCTTGGAATGTATTTGTTGTATTATTTATATAGGATCATATAATTTTGTATTATGTGTTGCTTATTTGAAATTGATTTTATTATTTTATTTTGGTGATTCTATTTCGTTTGTTCACTTTGCTTGATATATGTGGTCAAATGATTATGCATGTTTTTATCACTTGACTAATTTATGTGATATTATATGTTTGATGCCATGATAAATATCATGCATGTTATTATCTATTGTATTATTCTCTTGTCGCTTATGTTCCATGGTTTATACATATGACTATTATGGCATATAATTATTATTCTTCATTATTTGTTTATTACCATTTTTGGCATGATTCACCTGTGTGTTTATAGATCATACATTATTTATGTCAAGGCATACACTTGACATATATCTTATTCATATCAAGACATATTATTACATTGTGGTGTATTGATTTTCCCTTCCTTTTTATTTACTTAATTATATTGCTTTCGATTCGACATATTAATATTGGGTTATCAATGAGATTTCATGATGAAATATTTATATGATTATATACACTTATTACAAATGTGATTTCATGATTACTACAACTTATATATGTTACACATGGTGCATGTAATCCTTTTATTTTGAGATGAGTGATACATAGGAACATCCTTCACCTGAAAAGGGACATGATGCACACAATCCTTTTATTTTGAGATGAGGGATATGTAGGAACATCCCTCACCTTAAAAGGGAGGCATATGGTTTGCATATTATATATTCAGCTATATGATTTAAAAATGTTATAGAGATTTTAAGGGCTTACAAAGAGGTGTCATATGTTTGTTTCTCCAATTAAGAAGCATATTTCACCATTTGGAAAGGATAATTGGACTCACGATGTTAGGACTAGTTATCCCAGGTTTATATTTATTAGTTGTTAGTAATATTTACGAGGCAACATATCCTAGTGATACACCACCTTTAATGAATAAATTAATTTTATATTAGTATTAATTAATTGTATACACTCCATATTTATCATCTCCATGTCAAAATTGCAAAATGGAATGACTTTTCATAATTGCACATAAACTAGTCTAATATCATATGTTCATCTAACATACGAGTTCTAATTCACCTTGGGACATATCTAGGTGGGATAATTCACCATATTAAGTCCATTCAATTATAATTTTGGTTATTTTCTCTGGTCAATTCTTCTACCTGGTCAACTCACTAATTCTCATTCATTGATCAATTAATTCAAATATTTCACCATCTCTAAATCATTCTTCTAATTAAAGCTCTACAATGTATTAATTAAATTTATCTTTTATTAAGTTAATTTATCATTCTTATAATTATAATTATATGAAAATGGAATTATATTTTCCTTTCAATTATTAATTATTCCTTTTCTCTTTCCAAGGGGAATCTTTATTCAAGAAAGAATCTTGAGATCCAATGAAATATTCTTTTGTGATCTCACTAATTACTAAAGGAATTAATATAAAGGATTACTCTCCAACCTTAATCTTGGAGAAAATATGAAGGGCCCATAATAAATCTTGTGAGATATTTTATGAGCATTCTCAACCCTTCATCTTGGAAATAAGATGAAGGGTCCACATTGGCTATCCATGTGCCTTCTTCGAAATGATTCTCCACCCTTCATCTTGAAAATAAGATGAAAGGTCCACAATGACTCTCACAAAGATATTATGAGGATAATACTCCACCCTTCATTTTATAAACAAGATGAAGGGCTCATATTAATCCTTCTTTGATATTTTCAAGAGCTATCCTCCACCCTTCATCTTGAGCAAGATGAAGGGCTCGTATTAGCAATCCATGTGCATTGTTGAAGACTCATTTACAACCATTTATATTGGAGTCAAGATTAAAGGTCCTAGTAGATCCTATTGTTTTATAAATAGACCTCTTTTCTTTGTTATTCAACATGCTCAAGATATACAACAAAGTGCTGATAAATTCTCAAGTCCTCTTGTGCATCACCTTTTCTATTCTTTATCAAATTTAACTAATCCATAACTTCAAAATAGATGTTTCAACATGAATTGGCGTTGAAAAAGACCTATTAATGCTACATCCAAGATAAATCATACACAAAGATGAGTTCTAATGAAGGTTTGAATTGTATTAATTTAATCTTAGCATTTTTATCTTAATCTTTGTATGCTCATGAGCTCCTAGGCTCAAGTATGTTTCATTTGCTTGGTTTTTGATAGAATTAGCTAAGATTTGTGAAAATATCTCTTGTGAATGATCCTATGGACACATTAATATTAATAATTTGGTATTGGTAGTTGATCCAGTAAGTGATTGAGTTTGGTATATTATAAAAGCTTATTAAAGCTTGTGTGTAGTAGAAATATGTAATCAAGCATTTGGTATTATGTAATATTTCTTGAAATAAGTAATATTATATGGTAAAAACCATTTTTTAAGTTTATGGTATTGTCCATTTTCTATAATATTATCAAATCCACCTGAAAGAATTATGAGAAAGGATTACTTGAATGATGAAAAATAGTTTAATTACCTTAATGTTGAAGAAAATTCTTCTTAGAGAATGTGGAATGAAATATGGCATGATAATTTATTTCTCTACTTGAAAATCCTTGGGGGCATAATTATGCAAGATTGACTTCTATGTAAATTACTAAAGGGAGGCATTTGAAATTGTTGTTAGAGAGAGGCATTGGAATTTGTTAAAAAAGTTTGCTTGAAGCCTTGATTGTAAGTTTGAAGCATGAAAGTTCAATAAATATGTTTGATTCCATTTAATGGTATTAAAATATGCTAGATGATTTACAAATTCATTATAATGCTTTAAGTTAAATAAATGTGTTGGCAATTAGTTAAAGGACACATCAAAGCACTAGAAAATTGCATTAAAAAGAGTGTTTAAATTTTGAATGTTTATTAAAGCGTAATAATTTTACTTAAATATGTCATAAATGATTATTAGGCATGATATGTTTAACCCTTTTTATATATGTGGTGAAGGGCTAAGGGGGTATAATAATCTATGCACAAGGATGAATAAAACTATGTTAGAGTATACCAATCAATTGAAAACTCAGCTGAATGAATATTTTGAATTAAAGTGTTGAGTTATGTTAAATATATAAATCACACTTAGAACACTAGTTTGATTGCATAAACATAAAGAAGAGATAATAATTAGCTTATTTATAAATGTGCAAGCAGATTTGAAAAGTACATAGGTGGAAACATTGGGGGACACTTGCATCGACCTGTGGACCCTTGCATCAATGCTTTTATCTAAATCTCAATGAAACTATCATGTATAAAATGTTCACTATATTTTCAAGTGACCACCTGGACCCTTATGGATTTTTGGTCACCTTTATGTTGATGCCTTTTATTTGCATTTATAATATGATGATGACTTTATGTGGATAAAACCCTAGCTCTTCACCTTATGACTTTGTACATTGCCAAAAATGGGTTAGTGGGCTCATGGTACCAAGTTGATCTCTAGGACCCCACTGTAAATGGAAATTAAATACACTCTAAGGAAGGCTTGAAACATATGTATTTCTCCCCTAGGTGTTGTATTATGTATGCACAAGGGTACAATATACTATATGCAAAGGCATATTTAAATTGTAACTTGACAAATACTATTTATGGGTTATTTTTTGAGCGCTTCAGACCTGTAATATGACTGATCCTATGACTAATATGAAAATAGGGAAGAATAAGGTAGTAGAACTTAGTTTTATAATTGATTGAGTGAGCTTGAATAAGTTCTTGATTAATATTTTATAGATGAATAAGAGCAGGCTTAGATTCATATTTATATCACACCTTATTAAAATATCTCATGGTAGGGTTTAATAAGACAAATGGGCCAACCCATAAGATTTGAAAGATTGGAAAATTTTATGACTTTTGAGGATTGAACATTTGATAATAATATGGACACATGCATCGATGCAAGTGTCCCTATGTGGGACACAAGTGTCAGTAGATTAGGAAGTTGTTAAATAGATGAAACTAATAATGAAGGATATATATAAGGTTTTTGAGCTTTCTATACAGTGCAAGAGATCTAACTCATAAGAAATGATAGGGGTCAGACCATAAGATAAGCAATTAGGCATAGTGAGTTTGAAAATGTGAACATTTAGGTAGTGGGAATGTCTAAAACTAAAGGGTAGATACCTTATATGTATTTATCAAGTATATAAGAATGAGATGCTATATAAATCATATTTTAGTATCTACATTTGCCCTGCCTTTAATCTAGTAATACATAAGGATGAAATTACTAGGTTAAAGGTAATAAATGTGCACTTGAGTATGTATAACACACCTTTTTTATTTTTGGTAGAGTTTTGACAAAAAATTAACAACAAAAACTCTTGTTCAATATTATTCAATTCATTTGGGATATATATTTATCTCAAGAGTTACATACTTACACTCTCTTAGTTATCTAAAAATAAGGAGATAAGCATAATCTACATCCATTAAATCTCTACTAATATGTATCTTATCTCTAAAGACTCTCCCATAAGCCTATCTTCTAGTGAGTTGTTATAACTCACATAAAACTCACACTATTCTCACACAATCACATATATTTAACTACCCATAAAAACATATAATGTGAGAAATTAACTATGATATTCTTAAAATTACCCCTACTACAAATATGGTAGAAAACATCTCACTCTAGAACCACAACATGTCGCCTCTTTTTGCTCATGATCTTGATCTATGGGCATTATTAAACAAATCTCCAAAATTAATTATCACAAGTGGCTTTCATGGATTGATATAAAAACCACCTAGGTATGAATAGGGACCCATACTTATGTTCATCCTCCACACCTATACACTGATGGTTTTACAAAGGATTCAACCAACAACCTATAAATATGGTTTTACAAAGGCTCCAATCAACAACCTATAAATATGGTTTTACAAAGGCTCCAATCAACAACCTATTAAGATGGTTTTACAAAGGCTTTAACCAAAAACCTATAAATATGGTTTTATAGGATAAGGAAAAAAATTTACAAGTATCATGATTATGACAACATTTTGTGATTTAGTACTCCACTACATTTTTTACATTCTATGATTTAGTACTCCACTACATTTTTACATTTGGAATTGCTCACTTATTACAAAATAGGGAAACATTAAAAAACTAAAAATGAGGATTAATTAATCATAATCTATTTTTATCCTCACATGATTGATACCACTCAATATTGAATAACATATGTAGTCACGACTATCACTGATAATCATCATCATCATAGTCATTTGTACGTAATTTATTTGTCAATATTACATTGTGTGTCCTCATCACTCACAGCTTGTGAGAGGATGTTATTTAGCCTCTAACCTATATTGCCTTCATCCTCAAATGTGATGTTTCTTATTTATAAGGTTTGACATTAAGGCTCAAAATTGAATTTTTTGAGTAGAATTCCCTCCTACAAGTTTAACACACTCATTGTACGTGGGGTTCCACCGAAAATGCATTCCCGAGACAATTTTTTTAATTTTTTTACACTTTAAAAATTTTGATGACTTGAATAATAGTACAAAATTTAAACCTCAATGACACATATTGAATTGACTTATCAAAAATAAAAAGCAATATTTAATTAAATGTTATTATCCCACTAATAAGCTATTTTTAGAAAAGTTATTATCTTGTATATACGTAATTAACATATTCCATTAAAACATATACACATGCTAACTCTACAAAGACATTTAAAATAAAGTTAGACTCACACAATATTTTAAAAAACTTTTATTTGATGCCACGAATGGAAAACATAGAAATGGTGGACAAAACACTTGGGAGACAATGGAAAGCATGACACATTGGATTAGATATGAAAATATAAAAGAAGAGATCTGCAAATAATGATGTTAGGATTGTAATTTCACAACAAACATGTAAAAGATGAATGATATAAAAGTGAGGACAAATATCTCTTCATATACATCCAAAACCTTTCCAAAAATTTCAATGTTTCTCTCCACTATGGTTTCATCCATATTTCCTCCCATCATGAGCATGAACAATATCCGAATAATAATGGCTATTCGTTCAAGATTGAATGATTTTTATTTTACCTGAGACCACTAATTCTCTAAAGCTTGGTCAACTAGTGTACTCCCCATAGATTTTTTCCCTTCCCCTCAAAATTCTTTTATAAATACTTGATGATGGATTTCAACTCAAATAAAGTGAGATTTCCATCTTAAATGTTAGGTAGTTGACCAAATGGATTGAAAGCGAGGTAAGGTGGTTACTTGTGAGCACTAGTAATCATATCCACTGTGAAAAATTTATAATTGACTTCCTTCTCATGAAAACATGCCTACACATTTGTGGATAATTAGGGATAATTGAATACTTTGATTGGTATCATTTTCAATTTTTTACACAAGATGAAAGAGTTTAAATTTATTGTAGAGGAGATGCAATTTATATCATGTTATGCATGCTTGATCTAGTTTGAATTCTAGTAGAGCCACATAGATGCACAAAAATATAACACTCTTTGATATAACAAAAAATACATAGACTATAATCTAATACTTTAACATATGTAAAAGAAACTTAATAATTCCAAAACCTTGATCTTATCACTCAATATAACTTAATCAGTGGATTTACCCCTTGAAAAACATAATACAAGCATTACTTTAAAAGACCCACTCTAATACCAAATATTATAATTGGTAGAGCTTTGACAAAAAATTAACAAAAAAAACTCCTCTTCAATATTATTCAATTAATTCAGGATATATATTTATCTCAATAGTTACATACTTATACTCTCTTGGTTATCTAAAAACAAGGAGATAAGCATAATCTACAATCCCTCAAATATCTCTTAAGATTTTTCTTGTCCCTAAAGACTCCCCAAAAACCTATTTTCTAGTGAGTTCTTATAGCTCACGTATATCTCACATAATTACATATATTTAACTACCAATAAAAATATATAATGTGAACACTAAAATATGATATTCCCAACACACCTTACCTTTAATTGATCCAACTTTGAGTGTTTTACTAGTGTAAAACCTATAACCAAGAGCATGTTATAGTATAAATTAATGCATATAATCTAAAATTTGACATAATTGAAATGCTTAAAAAGAAAGAGAGCAAGGAAGGAGTACACTTGTGTGTTGATGCAACCATATTTCCCCTTAGTACTTTAACTTGGTAAAGATGCTTCCTTATGAAGCATTGGAGCCGAAAGAGATTCAAAAATTAACCTTGAAGATATAAATAGGGAGATTAGAGGGTAATTATGCCCCCAATCTAGTGCAAGGGTTAGTTATGACATGACCATTGAGATCATTAAATCTCAATCGCACAACTCAAGTGATAGTACAATAGATCCAAATTAAATGGCATAAATGACTCAACCTAAAAAAGGGAAGTAATGTTAGGATATTGATAATTTTAAATTTCAACCACACTACTAAATGGACCCAACTTCTATAGATAGATAAAGGCTCAAAATGGTGATTCTTGGTGAAAATGGTGCTCCTTTGTAAAGTATTAATGTTTCTAGGTAAATAAGTTTGAATACATGGTTGTAATTTTTGGTGCACTTGCATGACATATACACCTCTAATGTGTCTCAAGCTGAATATATATCAAAATGTAACTTTTGCTTTATAATTGTGTATAACATCTATCACAAATCTAAAAAAGTCCATCCCAAATCTGTAAAAATTGGTGCAATGTGTATAAGATTTAGACCCAATTGTATATCTGAATCATGTAAGCTATATTGAAAATCTAGAAATTATGAGGATTGTATAAGTGTGGAGGTCATGTCTTTATGAAATTCCCCCACTAATATGCCCTCCCTTTTGAATTGAGGGAAATGAAATCTGGTAGTTACCTTACTTGAAAAGGATAAGATAACTATAAAATTTATGAATGAATCATGTAACATTATAGGAGTAACATATCTAAGTAGATATATCAATGAATATCACAATATGTGATCATAAAAATCCCTAAGATGTATGTTATGTATCATGGTAATGCATATAAAGTAACATTACAAGCTCATCAAATAATCAAGCACACACATCAGAGCACTCAATGTCACACAAAAAGGGTCTAAGTAAACCATAAAAAAGAGGCATATTCAAAAGTCACATAATATAAAGAATGACATATTCAAATGTCACACACTCTAAGGAATGACATATTCAAATGTAAAAAGTATAAAAGAAATCAACATATAGTGACGCATGGACCAACAAGTAAGGAACATATTTAAATGTTACACAAGTAAGATAATAACAAGCAATAAAAAGACACTCAAGGAAGTGACAATGTGAATAAATGAAGTATAAACAACCAACATAAACATATCATACTAGTCCATGCATATATGTGTTAACAAAAATGTCATGTAACATAGCACATAAATTACATTGTGAAAGATGTAAGCATGATTAAAGGCATGCATAAGCATTAGTATACAAGTTTAACATGATAATAGAAAGTTGTTCATAAAATAATATAACATGTATCAACTATGAATAAAGAAGCATATGCCTACAGTTTAGTGTGCCATGTTAGAATAATAAATGTCCAACATCTATATATGCAAGTACCATATATCTAGTGTGTGCTTGTACCACACTCAAGTATGCATGAAACATACATGTGTATAGAAAAGAAATGATATGATATGATATATATTGACGCTATGGATTGCACCCTTGACAGAAGGCTGAGCTTCTCTCTTCCATGTGGCACAATGGAGACTCCTCTCTTGCCTATGGGTCTGGCAAAATTGAGGGGATAATCTCTAGATAAGGGCTAGCTCCCTTTGATGCATCTCTGAGGTCCTAGATTTCCTACTGCTAACAATGGGGGGGGCGAAAAGAGAGAAGGGTTACTAAAAATAGAACCTAAACTAAATGATGGTGCACCAAAAATGGTTGATCTACTTAGCTTGAACATACACTTTCCACCAAGAAAAAGTCGATATACACTTCATTTGATATGAGAAATTCTTCTACATCAGTGAGCTAGGGGTCCTCTGGAGATACAGGGAGGAAGAACTACTGGAGGTGTTCTAAGACACACTATGGTACCTGTTTACATGCACCTATACTCTGCTATGGACACTTCTGGATAACTTGCAAAAGAAGAACTCACAATACACTAGACATGCTGGAATCATTCTATGAAATCATGAAGGAAAATGACTTAACACAAGACAAAGCCATAGACATATGCAAAAGTGCAAGATCAAATGGAGGCAAAAATGCTTTTTTTTTATTCAAGGTAAATTTCAATAGAGCTCTGCCTTACAATTTGAGAGAGATCCCTCTCAAATGAGAGTTTTACTATATATATATATATATATATATATATATATATATATATATATAGAGAGAGAGAGAGAGAGAGAGAGAGAGAGAGAGAGAGAGAGGAAGCAATCGCGCCTCCTTTGGAAAAGACTTTGACACCTTTTTTTTACAAGTGGCCCAATGCATTGAAAACATCAAGAAGAGGAAGTCGCTATTGCTGATATCATCCTTTTAAAAATGACCTGCTAGAACCATGCTGTGTAGTCGCCAGTGTTGACTTTAACACTTAAAACATATTAAACACTACTGTAGAAGCATGAGACACCTGATTGTTTTAATGACAAGGCTGCCCCTTTTATCTGCAAACAAGATTGCTTCTTGAAGGGATTCATGCAGTTATCTACTCATTAATGCAAAATGAGGAAAAACAAGCTGCATCATTCATTGTTTGCATTTCTTGATGACCATTTGGTGGAGACTATTTCAACCACTAGAATAACTCCTCTATCGATGCTTTCCTTTTGCCACCTGGGCTGTTCCTGTCTTTCCTTGTTATTTTTGTCTCTTCTTGGCTTTGTCTTTTCTAGCTTTATGAGCACTCGAGGCTATCTTCTTGGTGGGTCACTGAGTTCACTTGCGGCATGTCCTTAAGTATTTCAAAATCAATGGCTATTTCACCACCTTAAATTTGACGTTCGTGTGCCTGTCACTGGGCGTTTGAACCTCTAACGACTAGTTTGCCATGTTAGATTTTGACGTCTTCAGGCCCCTCACCCCCTCTGTCAATTCCTTCAGACTTTCTTTCCTTTGGATTTTTTCCTTTGTCTAGGCCTTTGTCTTTTAACCCTCCTGAAGGGAAGGTATCCCTTCAGGCTTTGAGAAAAAGTCCCTTTCATGGTCACCGAGAGTCCCCCGCAAGGGCACTTACCCTTTGGGGTCCTTCGGGCTCCTTATGGTTGTCACATCCTTTAGAAAAAATGTCCAAAGGAATTCCTTTAGACATTTTGCCTGAAGAAATTGTTCCCTTCATTTTAAATGCTTGCTTTCGGTCAACTTTTTTGCGAACAAATTCCTTTGGATACAATGTCCGAAGGAATTCATTTGGAATTTTTTTTTGAAGGATTTGCCTTATCATTTTCCATGGATTTTCTTTCTAAATGGACAGTCTTTGCTCGGTGACCTTCCTTATGAATTTCTTTAGACAAAATGTATGAAGGAATTCCTTCGAGCATTTTGTCTGAAGAAATTCAACCTTTGTTTTTGCCTTATCTTTTTTGGAAGGGCAAGTCCCCTTTGGGCCTTTTGACTAGCTGCCCTCTGTAAGGGCTGATCAAGTCCAAAGTTACCCTTCGGATCTTTTTCCATGGTCCACTTTGCTCATCACCTGCCCTCCATAAAGGCTGCTCAACCTTCCAAAGAAGCTTTGTAAAAAGCCTTGCATTCTTTGAAATGGTTCATCCTTTTGCTGAAAGACTTGTGTAAACCAAAATTTGAACTAGCTCAAAACAGTAGGGGATGGAGGAGACTAATTTTGGCTTGTAGGACCAAAATGGTCAACAAATTGGTGATTCCCAAGGGAAGCATGCCTACTATGCTTAAGAAACTAGTAGCCTCAAAGTCCATTGGGCATGGAGTCAGAATGCAGCTTGAAAAAGTTAGCAACAGCCTTGAGAGATCCAAGTATCAATCATGAAGCTTTTACCCCAAACACAAAGGAAAACACATAGAAGGCTAAAAAGACTACCTGTGCAAACAACACTTAGGGAAAATAGGGAAAGAAAAACTAAAAGCAAACTACTATGCACAGCTAACCAAGTATATTTGCATCCCTCCTAGATCAAAGGGAAAAATTCTTAAGTCTCCTTCATGGCAAGAAAACTTATGGTGCCAGATAAGTGACTGAATGGAATGGAGATTTGGTGACTTTCTCTTCTTGCCTGCCACCTTGATTGGCTTGTATCCAAATTAATCAGGGGCAAACATGCTTCCAACATATATGTATTCTTCTTGTTCTTGGAAGCTTGCCTCTTGTTGGTTCTTCATGTTGGTGTGTTTCATCAAGAAATCAATGGCTACTGGCTCATCACCATAAGCCCTTTGATATGCATTATGGATTGGCTTTTCTCCTTCTACCTCATTGAAGATGCTGTCAAACTCATCTTCTACTTGATCATGGCTTTCTTGAAGAAAGGTGATTGTTATGATGTCTGAAATGAGATCACAGACTGATTGCTCAGCCCACAAAACATCACCTTCTTATGCAAGGCTCTCTTCTTCAAAGCTTTCCTCAAGATGGATAAGCATCTCCTTTTCCTACTTAAAGACCAGAGTCTCTAGTTGTTCAAAGACATCCTCCTGATCCTCCTCCAACTCGGGTTCTATGGCATGGTCTTCCTCCTTAATGACTTCAAAAATATCATCTTCAGATTCATCGACCTCTCAAAAGGATAAATCTGAAAGCTTGCATCCCCTTTGCATACTTATTTGAGTTCCAATGCTACCTTCTCCACCCTTAGCTAGCTCATAGCCTCCTTGAAGAAGAGTGTAACCTGCCCCAATGACTTCAAACAAATCATTCAAAACATGATCAAGAATCTGTCCATGCTCCTCCATGACATCTTACAAAGTGAGAAAAGAGTCAAGGATCATCTCTTCCTCATTAGAGATAGAGGTAAAATCTTGTGACTTGTCTTCTTGTTCATCAAAGGGGGTACCTATGGTGATCTCCTCCTCATCTGCATTCATGAAGCTTCCCTGATCAGTCATGAACTGAGTATACTCCTCTTCACTTTCTTCCTTTAAGATGGATTCCTCAACACAAGAGAAACATTCTTCATTTACCAGGTAAGGAGGTGGAACACAAGGATTGTCAAAATTAGGTTGGGAATGGAAAGCAGGGGATCTTTTTGAAAACTTGTGAGAAAATAGGGGTAGACCTTGGGCCAAAATCACTTGATTTTCATCTCTCCACTTGACCAACACTTCATCAATATCAAAATTAGCTTGAGGATTAATAGAAGGAGTGTCTTTTGGTGTAGGCTCCTTTACAAGGTCTGAAACTTCCATCTCTCTTTCACTAAGCAATCTCACCTTAGCCTTTATTTCCTCAATTTGCTTAGCTAGATTATCCTAAAAGAGTCTTTTTTGGAGCTCATAGGAATCATCATGGAAATGGGGAGTGCACGAAGTCTACCATGGAGTACAAGAAGTTTCTTGAGGAAGGGTGAGAGGGACTTAAAAATGACTAGCCTCATTTTGTACCTCACACTCTTAGATAATGTCTTTCACATCCTTGCTACTCCATGACTCGACTAATTTACTCCAGCTCATGATCTTAGGATTGGAAGTCTCCTTTTGGGGTGATGGGGCTATGATGTGAGAGGGTAGTGAGGGTTTGGATTCTAATTCCCTTGCTACCAACATAGACTACTGCATTTAAAGATTTGCTAATTTGATCAGCTTATCAAGATTAGCTTTAAACACAAGATTTACTATTTTAGAACTCTCCTCAACATGATTAGGGAAAGGAATTTGACAGGCTTGACTTGGCTCATGAGTAGGGGTTGCATATGTCTGATATGAAACTTGGGGAAACAGGTATGCAGGTTGATAGACTTGGTAAGGTTACCTCTCATGAATACTCAGCTTCTCTTCCAAAGATGCAATCAAGCCACTCACATCCAATATCTCGCTTGTAAGCCTTTGCCAATTGGCTCTTTCAATAGGAGTCCATTCTCTCTTAACCATATCTAATGCATTTCTCACTTGATGAATGAAATGATCAGAATTTCTTGGCCACATCCCCTTCTAGTGTCAAGCTCCACTACATACTTTTCATATCCTAGCAGTGCTTGTTTGAAGGTGGAAATGCACTGATTGGCAAAAAGATTAGGTTGAGTAGGAGAAGTAACACATTGAGAAGACTGGGCACAAGAATGATATAGCTCATGATAGGGCTGAAACTGGTCATATTGGACCTGATAAGGATCAACACAAAGCTGGTAAGGATCGTACCCAGGTTGGCCAAGGACTTGCTCAAATTGAGGAGGAAGAGGCAAAGCACAAAATATTTCACCAACCTACAAAGGGCAAATCTCATAACCGTATGCATCTTTATTGCTTGAGATGATACCTGGTCTTAATCAAAACTATATGAAGGAACACAAGACCCATGGTTCTAAGAAATAGAATTATACATACCAAAATATGATTTGATTATGGCACCAGGACTGGTTAATCAGTTGATTCAACTCAGAGTGACCGTTGGTGTTGATGAAAAAGCCTCCAAAGGTTGGTTGGTTAAAGAACACACCAAAATTCTTCAACTCTTTGGATAAAAACTAGTTTATCCCATCGAGCATGCCAAAAACTGTTGATGCTGTGGATTGCACCCTTGGCAGAAGGCTAAGATTCTCTCTTCTAATTGGCACAATGGAGACTCCTCTCTTGCCTATGGGTCTAGAAAAACTGAGGGGATAATTTCTAGATAAGGGCTAGCTCCCTTTGATGCATCTCTGAGGTCCTAGATTTCCTACTGCTAACAATAGGGGGTGAAAAGAGAGAAGGGTTACTGAAAATAAAATTTAAACTAAATTGTGATGCACCAAAAATGGTTGATCTACTTAGCTTGAACATACACTTTCCACCAAGAACAAGCTAATATACACTTCATTTGGTATGAGAAATTATTCTGCATCAGTGAGCTAGGGGTCCTCTGGAGATATAGGGAAGAAGAACTACCAGAGGTTTTCTAAGACACATTATGGTAGCGTGTTTGCATGCGCCTATACTCTGTTGTGGACACTTCTGGCTAACCTGAAAAAGAAGAACTCACAATACACTAGACATGCTGGAATCATTATGTGAAAGCATGAAGGAAAATGACTTAACACAAGACAAAGCCATAGACATATGCAAAAGTGCAAGATCAAATGGAGGCAAAAATGCTTCTTTTTGATTTAAGGTAAATTTTGGCAGAGCTCCGCCTTACAATCTGAGAGAGATCCCTCTCAAATGAGAGTTTTATAATATATATATATATATATATATAGAGGAAGCAATGACACCCCCTTTGGAAAAGACTTTGGTGCCTTTTTTTTACAAGTGGCCCATGTTCATTGAGAACATCGAGAAGAGGAAGTCGCTATTGCTGATATCATCCTTATAGAAATGGCCTACTAGAACCATGCTGTGTAGTCACCAGTCTTGACTTTAGTGATTAAAACATATTAAATATTATTGCAAAATCATGAGTCACCCAATTATATTAATGATAGGGCCACCCCTTTTGTCTGCAAATAAGACTACTTCTTAAAGAGATTCACATGATTGTCTGCTCATTAATGCAAAATGAGGAAAAATAGGCCACATCATTCACTATTTGCATTCCTTGATGACCACTTGGTAGAGACTTTCTTAACTGTTGGAATAACTCCTCTACAGATGCTTTCCTTTTGCCACCTGGGCTGTTCCCATCTTTCCTTGTTATTTTTGTCTCTTCCTGGCTTTATCTTTTATGGCTTTTTCTTTTTTAGCTTTTTTTTTTTTGGCTTTGTGAACACTCGAGGCTATCTTCTCAGTGGGTCACTGAGTTCACTTGTAGCCTATCCTTATGTATTTCAAAATTAGTAGCTATTTCACTACCTTAAATTTAACGTTCGTGCGCCCATCACTGGGCATTTGAACCTCTAACAGCTAGTTCGCCATGCTATATTTTCACGTCTTCGAGCCCGTCACCCCCTTTGTTAATTCCTTCAAACTTTCTTTCCTTCAAAATTTTTCCTTTATCTAGGCCTTTGTCTTTTAACCCTCATAAAGGGAAGGTATCCCTTTAGGCTTTGAGAAAAGGTCCCTTTCACGGTCACCGAGAGTCCCCTGCAAGGGCACTTGCCATTCGAGGTCCTTCAAGATCCTTGTGGTTCTCACATGAAGGAATTTCTTTAGACATTTTGCCTGAAGGAATTATTCCCTTCATTTTAAACATTTGCTTTTGATCAGCTTTTTTGCAAACAAATTCTTTCAGAAAAAAGTCTGAAGGAATTCCTTCAAATTTTTTTTTGAAGGATTTGCCTTATCATTTTCCACATATTTTCTTTCTGAATGGACAGTCTTTGCTCGGTGACCTGCCTTGTGAATTTATTTGAATAAAATGTCTAAAGGAATTCCTTCAGGCATTTTATCTGAAGAAATTCAACCTTTGTCTTTGCCTTGTCTTTTTTGGAAGGGCAAGTCCCTTTTTGGCCTTTGTACCAACTACCCTTTGCAAGGTCTGATCAAGTCCAAAGTTACCCTTTGGATCTTTTACCATGGTCCACTTTGCTCATCACCTACCCTCTGCAAGGGCTACTCAACCTTCCAAAGAAGCTTTGTAAAAATCCTTGCATTCTTTGAACTAGTTCATCCTTTTGCCGAAAGACTTGTGCAAACCAAAATTTGAACTAGCTCAGAATAACAGGGGAAGAAGGAGACCGATTTTGGCCTATAGGACCATAATGGTCAACAATATCTACTAATGTAAACTAAATAACATAGATGTCAAGGAGCTAGTAAACACGTGAAAGTTAAATATTTTTGTATTTATTTGAATGTTTTTGTATTTTCTTGAATATTTTATGTTTTTTAATATTTAGAAAGGAAAAATTTCTAACCCATGATTCCATCTAAGGGATTCTTAGAGGTAGATCCAAAATCATAATATGGTACATCAAACTAGTGATACTACAAGGAGCATGTATAAGTGTCATAACTATAACTGTATAATCAATGGTACTCTGCATATGTCTCATATGAATTTGTGGTCATGAAGAGGTAATAAAAGGAATATGGGTTCATGGAACCGATTTTTTAATTCTCTATGGTTTCCTAGGTGCAACTTTAATTGGAACATGCTTATTTGCTCTTAAAAATTGGGTAGACAATGTAGGTGTAGATGAGGATTATGTGGAATCCACTATGTATCTTTAGTGTAATGGTCTCTCAAGTATGGGTTTCTTAGGAAAGGGGATTGCCTATTGTTTACCCTTTTGTGGATGATTAACCTTAGTAGGTTGTATAATTATTTGTCTAGGAATAAAATTCTCTTGTTCAAGTGAATGTTGAAATGAAATTATAAAACCTATGACTACCTTGTTAATATGAATGTATTTAATACACATATGCACTTTGAAAGGTACTACACAAAGTTTATGTATCCAAGGTCATCCCAATAACATATCAAAGAATTTCATATATGGTATAACTAAAAAGGTAGTGACCACATGTGTTAGGCCAACTTGTAAAGATAAATCGATCTCACCAATAACGTGTTGTGATATACCATTGAATGCTCTGATCATTTTGGTCAAAGGGTATAAATCATCATGTGTATATCCCAAGTGTGTAAGGAACATCAAGGTACATAATTATTACTAGCCCCACTATCAATCATAACCCTATGTATATGCTTATGATCAGGGTATGCTTGAATAAATAATGAATGAAGATCTAAATCATCATCGTCAATTTCATCATCATCAAATTTACTAGAGGGTATATTAACCATAGGGTTACTATGCATGTATAAGTTCCAATAATCCCATCTAATGGGTGCCCATAATGTGATGGAGAAGGATGTGCATTAAATGCCATTTGCACTTCTGAGTTTTTCTTAAAGTGATCTTGCAATGGATTATTAAATACCTTCTAGTTTTGGTAGTTACCAGGTTGTGAACCTAAATCCTTTGGAGGATCATCAAAGGTAATCTATTGGTTTCCAAGAAGATATTGGATCTTATGTTTCAAGGTATAATATTTGTTTATAGAATTCCCAAAGCCTTGGTGATAGTCATAATATGCATTGGCATCATATCTTTTTGGTAGAGGTTGACTCGTATCAACCTTTATGGGAGGAGGGAGAAATATGAGATGACAGTCCATAAGCTTTGGAAGTAGCAAAAATGGAGACTCAGGGAATCACATAAATTGTCTCTTAGGTGTATTGGATAAGATGAGCTGATAGGCTATTATGATACTACATTAACTATTGTGGTTACTTCTTTTTAGGTTCTATAGGTTTTACCTTATATCTTGGTTTGATATTAAACTTGGTAGTAGATGTATTTGATGTGTTTGCTACATATTTAAGCTTTTTCAAAGAAATAAGTTTCATTTCATGATCTCAAAAAATATGGAAAAAGTCATCAAAATATTTAAAATTATTGAAAATAATAGACTCATGTAATGGATTGTGATTCCCTGAGTCTCCATTTTTGCTACTTCCAAAGCTTGTGGAGTGTCATCTCATATTTCTCTCTCCTCCCATAGAGATTGATACGAGTCAACCTCTACCAAAAGGATATGATGCTAATGCATATTATAAATATCACCAAGGCCTTAGGAATTCTACAAATAAATGTTATATTGTGATTAAGATATAAGATTATATGCAATTTGCACTTCTGAGTCTTTCTTAAAGTGCTCTTGCAATGGATTGTTAAATACCTTCTAGTTTTGGTAGTCAGTAGGTTGTGAACCTAAATCATTTAGAGGATTATAAAATGTAATCTATTGGTTGTTAAGAAGATATTGGATCTTATGTTTCAAGGTATAACATCTGTTTGTAGAATTCTTAAGGCCTTGGTGTTAGTCACAATATGCATTAGCATCATATCCTTTTAGTAGAGGTTGAATCAAATCAACCTTTATGGGAGGAGGGAGAAATATGAGATGACACTCCACAAGCTTTGGAAGTAGCAAAAATGAAGACTCATGGGATCACATAAATTGTTTCTTAGGTGTACTGGATAAGATGAGTTGATAGGCTATTGTGATACTACATCAACTATTGTGGTTACTTATTTTTAGGTTATGTAGGTTTTACCTTATATCTTGGTTTGATATGAAACTTGGTAGTAGATGTATATGATGTGTTTGATACATACTTAAGCTTGTCCAAAGAAATAAGTTTCATTTCATGATCTCAAACAAAATGGAAAACTCATCAAAATATTTAAACTTATTGAAAATAATGGACTCATGTAATGGGGCGAGCAAGTTTCCTTAAAGATGTCTTGAAGTTCTTTATCTTAATTTGGATTTATCATTTTGGCCAACATTGTTTTATATCTCAAAACATATTCATTGATAGGTTCATTGGTTCCTTGTTTGATCTTAACAATTTGTGCATATGGCATTTTTCAATGATGTTAATAGGCAAATGTGATAGAAACTGATTCACTAGGGGTTTGAATGCTTTCATTGATGGATTTGTAAGTCATATAACCATCTTAAATCATAGTCCTTTAGGCTCCATGGGAATAATTTAGTCAAAATTTTTGCATTTAAAGCATAATTAAGGCATGTTGCATATAAAGATCAAAGATGCTATTTAGGATCAACCTTGCCATCATAAAATGTGAACTTGGGTATAATAAAACTAGTTGGAAAAAGGTGAAAAGATATCTTAGGTACTAAAGGACAATGTAATACATCTTGTGAATCAATATCATGAGTTGATTTCAAATTATTTTGTTCAATGTTGGTAACCTTAGCTTCTAAAGTTTTTATAACTTGGAGAAGAGTTCATATAGTAGATCCATTGTGATTAAGATATGAGATTTGAGAAGCCACCAAATGGGATGGAAACACCACTTATGTTGATGTAGGTAGTGAAACCAATAATTGGGTTGAAGTATTAATTATTTCCATGGAGGATGTGATAATATTTGTTTGATCTTTGAGGAACAATCATTTTAAAACATATTCCATGGCCGCACTATATGTAGTAAGCAATGTTGTGCTCAAGGGGAGGGAAATTGGAATGGTTGTGGGAGATGCATATATAGTATCCCAATATTTATATCAATAGAGAACAATAGTTGTTCATTAACATCTTTTTACTTTTTTAGTTTCCAATATAATATTAAGGATCTTGTGGAGATCTTCAGTATTTTCATGAATGCACTCTCAAAATAATGTAATAGATTTAACTTGTTCTCGATCTACTTATTCATGCTCATTTTTTCCATGTGTTTCATTATCATCATGATCAAATTCATCTTTTATAATATATTTTTTGGTATGTGGCTCATTGTCATTATTGGCACTCTCATTATTAGTAGAATTTGACATGGTATTAACTTGACATATTTTAGGTGGCCTAAGGGGTATCTCAAGATATTCAATAGGAACACCACCTAATCTAGACATATGCCTAAGTTACATATAAATGACATAATAAATGTGAATAAGTACATCAAAAATAATCCTCAAGAGGCTAAAAACTCTAGAGCAAGATAGGAGTTGAATGAGATGACATAGTGGCTATGTTTACCAAAATGTTTAACTCTTTTTATATACATGGTGAAAGGTTAAGGGGGATGAATAAAAATATTCTAGAGGAGGTCAATTAATTGAAAACTTAGATAAATGAATATTATGAATTAAAGTGTTGAGTTAGGTTAAATATAGAAAGTACACTTAAAATAATAGTCTGATTTTATAACCATGAAGAAGAGATAATACCTAGCTTATTTGCAAATGTGCATGTAAATATAAAAAGTATAGAGGTGGAAATAGGCAAGGAAAAGATCAAGATCTAGTCATTAGATTCTAGAAATATTTTTTTAGAGGCTTGGACACTTATATCAACCTATGGACACTTGCATTGATGCTTCTATCCAAATCTTGACCAACTATCCTATACAAAATATTCACTGTATTATGAAGCAACCACCTAGAGACTTTTGGGTTTTCTATCATCTTTCTGTTGATGTATTTTATTCATGCACCTAGGTTGTTGATGATTGTAAGTGGATCAAACCCTATATCTTCACCTTAGGTATTTATACCTTATCAAAAATGGGTTAGTGGGCTCACAGTGTCGAGATGACCTCAAGGACCCCACTGTCAATGAGTAATTTTCTACACAACCAATACTCCAAGAAGGCCCTCAAATATATGTATTTCTTCCCTAGGTGTTGGTTCGAGTATACACAAGGGTGAAATATACTATATGCAAAGGCATGTAATGATCTAGCTTGTAACTTGATAAATACTACTCATAGGCTCTTTTTTGAGTGCTTAATACCTATAATATTTTCTCCTATTATTGAGATGAAAATAAGGAAGAATAAGGTTATAGAACTTAGTTGTGCAATTGATTGAGTGAGCTTGATTAGGTGCTTATTTGGTATTTGATATATGAATAATGATTAGGATTAGATTTGTATTTATACCACACCTTTTAAAAATATCTCACAACATGGTTCAATAATTCAAATGGGTTAACCCATAGGATTCTAAATATTTTCAAATTATAATGACTGGACACTTGATAAGAATTTGGACAATTGCATTGATGCAAGTGTCCCTATGTGGGACACAAGAGTTTGATAGGCTAGGAAGCTATTGAGGATCTAAAAATGATAGTGAAGGATATATTTTAGGTTTTAAGCTTTCTTTATGATGCAGGAGATTTTGGTCATTAAAAATGATAGGGTCAAACCACAAGATAAACTATTAGACACAGTGTGATGGTGAATATGAGCATTTCAATAGTGAGGTCTATAATTGAAGGGTAGAGCCCTGATAGGTATTCATCAAGTATACAAGACTAATATGCTATATAAATCATATTTTACTATGTACATGATCTTATTTTGACATTAGCATTTCATTTACTAGAGGCACCTTCTTGATTAATGTGGAGTGAAAATGGTTAAAAGACAATTTGATTTGTTGATGAAAAAGTGTCATTTATTCATTATTTCAAAGTTGAACATTGAAGTGAACTCTAAAAAAATAAAATCCATTTACAAGTTAAATTATTTATTACTAGATTTTTTTTTAAATATTTTCTATACATTCCAAACTTGAAATTAAAGAGAAAAATTACATATCATGTGTCAAAAGATAACATAGTGGAGTTAAGTTGTATTAACATTTAAAAAAATTAAAAGTTGAAGAGCTCTCATGTTCAATACTCAATGCTTCATTTTTGCATGTAGTGCTCATTTTTTCATGTAATATAAGTTCAAGAATTAACATGCAAGTATGAGTTATATATCAATTTTGAAAAGTCTATACTAAGTGCATGTGTAGATGAAGTGTTCAATCAAGTATGTAAAGGAAATTTTCCACCTATACATCTCTCAATATCAATACTAAGAAGTGGTTATTATGTCATAATTTTTTATTTATTTTTGGAGTAATAAGGATACTCCTAGAGCAACAAACATTGTAACAAGGATCTACTAGAGGGTAAAGATAAAACCCCACTAATATATATTTTTTTTTAATTTACTGTTGTGTGTCAATATGGATAGAATAATTAGTATCATCTTAGTATTTATGGATAGAATAAATACTAATATATGAACATGGAAAACATATTTGTTTTCAATTATCTTTGTGATTTGGTTGAAAACCAACCTACACCCTTACAAATATTTCTATGTTACATGCACTATTAAAGTCTTCTTCTTCTTCACAAGTCATCATTCACATAGAAGCCATTAGGTTTAAATATTGGAAAACACTTAAGGACTTACATTATAAACATCCAACATCTAATAAAATTGATCCACTAATGCAATTTTTTCATTCTAAATTATTCTAGGATGAACAATGTAAAATAAATGATGAAAATGTTTATGAATACATCTCTAGGATAAACAGTGTAAAAAAAGAATAGAGTATTACATGTGGAAAAATTGATGATGATATGTTGATATCTATGGTTTTTAATGGAATTAATTCAAACTATAAAAAGTTCTTGGAAATCTTACACCTCGGTGATAAATTAAATAAATCAACATTTAATTCAATATGTGAATTACTTACTCAACAAGAGCATCAATTCAAAAATAATGAAAGCATTAATCCTATATAGGATGTTTATTTCAAAAAGGTAGGAAAACATAGAGTGGAGAAGAAACATGTGAAAATATTAATTTCCCACAATATTCCAAACACAAACATAACCATTCTTCCTGACATCGTGATTGGACAAGTGATACTTCTTCATTTTCCATTACTATTAGTCACAAGTCATCGAACAAAACTAATTCAAAAGTGTGATGTTACAAATGTGGTCATTTGGGACATTATGCTCATGAGTTATCTTCTAGGAATAAATCCTAAAAAATGATAACTAAACATGTTTCTGACTATGCTACTAACCCTAATGATGATTCTTTTGCTTAAGAAGCATAATGTTTTATGGAAGCCTATCGTCTAGAGGACCTTGAGAAGATCTTCTAAGAGACAATGATTTGACATCTTGAGTTCACTAATAAATCTAATATAGGGAAACTGTTGTAGTGGTATTTTTTTTAGTTTTCATAGATGATAGTGTTTTATTTGATTTTTTTTAAAGATATGGAATAGGTTGTTGATGTTACATTGCATATAATTATCATACCTCATCTGATGGGAGGAAGGTGTTGAGATCAGTCTCCAAAACTTGGTACAGATGGTCCTTCTAAGAGTAGGAAAAAATTAGGTAATTTTAGTGCTTGTTTGACAATAATGTATGTTGTAGGCAGTTAACCGTTTGTAGACAATAGTCAAGAAAGTTGCAGTATTCCAGTAGATGCTTCATACTTTATGTACAAGTTCAATAGAGCCATTATTAATCATTGTGATTGGAGCATTCCATTGATGTTTCATGTTGTAGGTATAATCATTAGGATTAAAGGGATGGTTAATGTTACAAAATATTCATCATCATGTTTGGTAGTGTTAGGAACACTGTAGCGATTGCAATAGGCACAGGGCACATAAGGTCGAATTGTAGGGATTACAGTGAACATGTCGGTATAGGTTGATTAGTACAAGGAATAATTTGTAAGGTTGTGGTTTTATCAAAGTTAGTGACTTTTTTCTCCTGCATACAACTTGTGTTCCCCTTTGGATCAATGGAATTTATTGGGTCTAGTGATCCAAGGTTTAGATTTAGATTTATTATGTATTAGTATTATGTATGAGGCATGCACCTCCTAGTGAGACACCCCATGTAGTGAATTTATTAATGTTATGTTAGTAGTAATTAATTTTAATAGGTTGATTTGGATAGTTACACCTAAAGTGGTTGAGTTCAATTTATCAAAAAAGCTTATTAAAGCTTGTGTCTAATAGAACATTGTAATTGAGCATTTTTTATTATGTAACATTTCTTAAAATAAATAATATTATATGGTACAAACCATTATGCATTTCATGGTATTGTCTATTTCGTAACACATGGATCAATATTTATCACTCAAAAAGGTCAGTTAGACCCATGTTTCAATTATTTATCAACTTGACAGGGTTAGTTGGATCAATGACAGTTCAATATTTTTTAGAGACAACAACATGGTTCACATACCACCAAGTGTATCCTGTTAAAATAACTTACTTTTACTTATAAATTATTTAGATGGTTAAAATATTACTAATTCATACAAGCATTGAGCTATTTGAAAACATTAATGTTTATTTTTAGGCACACTCAAGATGTTGACTAGGAAAATTGATGATCATTCATAAACCCTCAATGGTAGTCAAGACATTCTTGTAGATAATGAAGATATATGGTTTATGTGTTTTTTAGGTTATTAGCTATGGACTATGATATAAGGTAACTTATCTAATACTTTTAACTTTTAAATAACTTTTATATCCAATATTAACTTCAATCATAACTTACAAGTTTCAGTCACAACTTCATCAATGAGCTCTCGTAGGTGCACACTGACACAGACATCAATGTGAGGCATTATGTAGACAACCAATTTTGGTATAGGCCTTGTAATTAAATTGTTATTATCATTTTTTTATACATATGGACCATTTTTTCAAATTGGGTTCTTATTGACACATTTTCTTTTGTGTTGGATTATGTATTGCCTTCCTTTATTACCATTAATTCCTAAACATATTTTGTTTTATCATATATTCACCTCTAAATACTTCCAAATACTCTTAAAAACATAAATATCCATGTTTATAATGGGTTTTGTCATCATAACCACTATCAATACAATATGATATTAGTAAGACCACTATAAGAATGTTACAATAGTGATCATGTTAGTTGGGGTCCTTTGGTCCCTTTTACTATGTTCCCTTATACCTTGATTTTCAGTTTTATTGCTTTCACAATGCCATTTTTCATGCTAATAAGGTCCTCATTTGAATTTTACAAGTATATATATACATAGGCACCAAGTAATGCATTTGATATATCGAAAACACATGTCACAATCATCATATGCTCATGCAATTACAAGGATCAAATCTTTGGACTTCCTTTGCTTTTAACTGGATTTCTATCTATTAAAGAGTTATTTCTTAATAGTTGTGCCAAAAGGAGTATTGAAATAGCATAAATAATCAAATAGTTGTTTACATCTCATACATAAGGATACGACCTGAGATTATCATATATAAATATCTAGTTGTTGACTTACATTAGTGTTGATTTACAACTTACCATCAAACATGGGATTGACTGAGGTAGTACCTTCAAAACAAAACTATTTTTTTATGTCCTTGTAAGGTCTATTAGGATTAGGGATTGAGTAAAGGATAAGTATTTTTATAATTTTTTCACATTAATTCACTGATCTAAGTGAAGTTTATGTCGAGTAGGCACAGATGAAGGGATTCACAAAGTTCACAAAGTTTTAAACTTATTTGATCTACACAACCATTATCAAAGAAGACCTATCAATTTTGAGACACATTGTCATAATAAGAATAGTTTGATACTACATTATCATCACCATAATAATTCAATATCAGACTATCATTATTAGAACATACTAATTATGGTCCAATTGTCAAATCTTAATCATATTTTTGGATTCTCTTCTACATTATTTCTAAACCTTTTTCTTAGGACTTTAAATCTCTACCAAAGACATGTGATTCAAAACTTAGGTATACATATCTAAAACCCCATTCTCAAATCTCAATCATCTTAAGTACTTTCATTCATCTTCATTTAGACACACTGCATTTATTTAATTATCATTATATTATATTTATATTAAATCTTTCACATTATGCCTTTGTGCCTTGTTTTAGTGGTTTAGTGTAGTGTGTCTTGATCCTATCCACTTTTCCATTAAAATACAAGGTAAATCAACATTCAAATCTAAGGCTATTGATAATACTTTCCAAATTAATAATAAGGTCAAGAATATAGTTAGTATGATAGATTGAACATCATACATGATAGTGCTTTCCCAAAAAAAAGAGCCAAGAAAATTTACACTATTAAATGAGAGTCCTCAAAATGTGCTTAAATGATTCATTAAATGTATTATGATATCTTTATCTCCCCATGGATATTTAGATTCATCAATGCCCTTGCCTAAAAACCATGATGTTAATTTATACTATGATAATAAAAAAATATTCAACTATCACACAAACAAATGCATAAATTTGTAACATAAAATCCAAGACTTAACAAAAGATAGTCCAAGTAAAAGGTCGCAACAATAATCTAAATGAATTAATTTCCAAACATAATCAACATCTGGAGATCTTTACCAATCCTTTACCAAATAATGATACTCAATCTAAAAACCAAGATGATGTTCATATGATAGCTTAAAAATAACTCCACTTGTTTGCAATGGTCATATCCTTGATGGATTCATAGGTGTGGTATATGGTATGTGTAAGGAGATTCTGATTGTATTTTACAATCATAAAATTCAAAAAGGTGATTCTAACAATGGTCTATTTTTTATTAAAGCTTTCATAGATACACATTTGAGGTTAACAAATGAAATTATGGTGGATAATGATTCAAGCATCAATGTATGTACATTAAAATTTATTGCCTATCTTTGACCTACACATATATTTAGCTACTATAACCAAATTTATTAGAGGACATGATAGAATAACTAAGATTCCCCTTGGTGGAATTACCTTACATGTCACCATCAATCCTAAGAATTGATTAGTTTAGTTTCATGTATTTCTAAATAATGGGACTTATGATGTATTACTTAGATGACCTTGACTGATTCAAATGAAACAATCCCATCAAAACTTCATCAATGTTTTAAATTTATCCATGATAATAAAGTGATCACCATCCATGGCACTACTTATAAACCTCCCACACAAGTATGATGTGAGGTGTTACCTAAAGTGATACCAAAGAATCTAATCATATGACTCTAACATGTATACCTAAAGTGCAATATCTATTCATCCATGAACCAAAGTCATATATCACAACCTTTTATGCCTATTCATGATTAAACACCTACTAAGGATCCAATCATTATAAAACCTACCATTCAAATAAAGGAAAGTACATCTTTACAAAAATACAACTGATCTATTTATTATAATAATGATTATAATGAAAATTAGTTTAGTGTTGATACATTCTATAATGTCAATGATTATACTAATGATTATGTTGAATTAACCTTCTTGGACTCATGCATCCCAGGACATATAGATCTAGACCACAAGGACATGAATGCATATACTTATACATTGTATTGTTAAATAAATGGTTTTATTGGTTACCCTAGTTGACTAACCTCATGTTTATAAACTGAATAATTTATTTTCACACAATTTCCTTTTTTTATTTGTTCATCTCTACTTTTTCATTCTTCTCCTTATTTTATATTGCTTTTAAGAAATTAATGTTTCATTCTCCAAACTTATTCTATATTTTTCACCCTTGGGTATTTTATTACCTTTGGCTACTTCTGATTTTAGTATCCGTCTTGTTTGAATTTTAAATATGCCTTTATGTTTCTATGCTTTTATGTTTTGGGTTGTCTGTTGGATTCTTTTTTTAGTTTTCCTCATGATTTATATCATTTTTCTAGCCTCTTCATTTGTGTTTATGTTTTTTTCTTTGCTTTTGGCCCATGCCTTTGATTATTCTATCTAATCCCAAAATCATGCATGAGCTTCCTCATGATGACAACATTATATTTTGAGGCATTTTTTCCTAATGTATATAAAGTTATAAGGGAAGTTATAGGTTAGTATGAATCTTTTCTTCTTGCTTCTTCTCACTTTCACCCCTTGGCTTGTTTTCCTCCTTGGTTGATATCTTCTAATCCTTGTTTCGGGTATCCTAAAAATAAAAAAACAAAAATAAAAAATTATTTAACTTTATCTTTTTGGGGGTCATACTTACATAGTTTATCATATCATGATTATCTTCCTATTGTTAGAGGTTGTGTGTGTGTGTGTGTGTGTGTGTGTGTGTGTGTGTGTGTGTGTGTGTCTTTGATCTTGTTTAATTTGTGTGACATTGCATGACTTGTATACTCCATGTGCAATATTGTTTAATCTATTTAATCTGAATATTATATGATTATCATGTTCTTGGTATTATTACTTTGCTTTCTCTATTATTATGTGTTGCTAGATGATTGTTGCCATGATATATATCATGCATGTTAGCTCGTGATTGTTTATATTCTTGTTGCCTACACTTACCTTATTTTTACCATGAATCTATTGGTGCATAATATTTTTGTGCATCATGGGTTATATATTTGCTATTAGGGCCATGATACACTCATGCTTACATTAATTATACATTTTTTATATTGGGGCATACTTTCATTTGTGTCCTCACTACTTATATCTTGTCAACATTGGGGCATGTTATTAATTTTATCCTCATTAATTATATATTATTGTAGACACCCAATTTTGGTACAAATATTTTTATTGTAATAGTTTTAGTGTTGTCTCATGTATATGATTTATCAACTTGAGTTATTTATTTATTAGTGTCTTCATTATGCTATCCTCTCTTAATTCTTTGTGCAGCCTTGTGTTAGCTTTATTCTTCTATTTTTAGCCTTTTTGTGTTTTCTTATTTTAGGGATCCCCTCTTTTCTCTTGATATCTCTTATTTCTCCTTCCTTTTCTCTTTTTCCACTTTTTTAATCCTTTACATGGAATAGTGAGTCTTGCCAATCTCGCCTTGGGTAGGATCATAAGACCATAAATCTTGTCTTTTGTGTTTTTCAGGCCCTTTTCCCTTCTTCTCTTTCTTGTTGATTATTTAGGCCTATTTTATCATTTTCTTTTCTACTCCTTGCATCAAATTGCACACCAATAGATCCCTAATTCAAAATGGAAAAGGTTATATACAATACTCTTAAAGGTTTTTAATAATCAAGATATACACAAGATTTTAAGGGTTTCCAAACTTATTTCTACTATTTTCAAAGGAAAAATTAGTTTCTACACACTAAAGGATCTAATTCTTCCCATAAGAACTACATTATGGTTTTCATCTTTTACCAAAATAAGGATAAATGAATGTCCCTATAGTTGCATCTCCACTTATAAAGGGGAGATTGAAGCTCTCACTAAATTTATCAGTTACATGACACAATAATTATGTCAGGTCAAATTATAACATGTGGGATACATAGTTACAACTTCCTTATGGTTGTTTGACCCAATTAATTCTTCCCTTCTCTTTTTTAGACATCTTGTGGTAAGCTAGGTCAAGAGCATTGAAGATAAAAATTAGGTAGTTTTGGCTATCAATTCATAAAAGTGCAAGTACATATATACATAACATCTAAGGAAAGCCTACACAAAAAAATAAGAAAGCTTTATAGAATAGGAATGATGATGAAGGACACAATCTTTGGTCAAAGTAGGTCACCAAAAATCCAACACAGGGCACAAATGACATAGTTGTCGATTTTGTTAATGTCAAGCTAATGGATCATATTTCACATAGGCTCATATAGACATGTACACTCTGAATTCACATTCAAAAATTTAGAATTCTATCAAGGTGTGATTGTTCCTTAAATTTTATACTTTATTTACTTAGTTTAACATGATTTCATTATCTAATTGCCTTTATTAGTTCTTATTGGTAGCCACGAGGTAGATTAAAACTCTTTTGGACTATCATTTTACATATATTCCTTGTGAAAGTGTTGTGGTTGATTGTGGGCACATTATCTAAACATAATCCACTTTTATCTAAGATATAATTGGTGAACCCAATATAATTACACTCAACCTAGGATTTTCACCCTCCTATACTTTATGACTTGTTATTTTTCATACATACATATTCTAACTTTAGGTCTTTATTCCTCCTTTCTACCCTTAGTGTTTCATTCATTTTGTATGTGGATTTTCTTGGTTGGAATCATGGTTCATATTAGCAAAATAAAAGTAAATGTTTTATCTTCATGGGATGCTAAATTGAAAAATGTGAATGTTTCAAATAATAAAAGGATTAATCAATGTCTTATTAAATATTTAAAAGAACCTTTTTTAAAAATCCCAATACATATGGATAAAGATGTAAATAATGCAAGAGTAGATTCCCTTAGGGTTTGTGATCATGTTTTTTCATCTCATATGCTCTGTGATAAGTGTTTGGCTTCAAAACATGTGAGAAATAGTGTTCCTATAGATAATGTCAATGGTAAGATTCAACCTTTAAATGTACCACTTAAGGACCTTAGTGTGTCATTTGAAGAGATTGTATGTGAAATGAATTCATAAGGGTGGTTGTAACAAAAATTACATGATTTAGATTTATAATTTATTGCATCTTCTTATTGTGCCAGTTAGTATACTAAATTTGGTCAACCTATAATGTGTAAGATTGTTAATTCACCTTTCCGTCATGATTTTAGAATGCCAAAATTTAAATTGTTTGGTAGGTTAGGTGATCCTTACTTTTACCTTAATTAATTAAGTTTTTTATTTTGGAAAATACATATTCAATGATAGAAACTTGTTCAAAACATTCCATAAATGTTTAACAAGTTACGCTCTAGATTGGTTCCATAGACTTACTAGTGGATCGCTACATACATACATTGAGTTAAAATAGATATTTATATACAATATATCCTTAATAAGGGACTAGGTCCTACTTTTGAGCATTTTCCCTTTATTCACCAAGGAGAATTTGAGCCTATTTATGACCATATTTTACAATATAGGGCTAGTATACACCGTTTGATTTATAAAACTATGGATATAGATAAATAATATATTTATTTAGGGGTCTCATATTTCCTCTAAAAAATAAGTTGATTTATCATACATGTCAATCTTTCCAATCTCTTTGTTTTGAGATTATTTCACTAGATAAGTAGCTTGCATATGCTAAAAATCTTGATCATTCTAGTATCAATCATATTTATATCTTTTCAACTAAAATCTAGGTGTGACCAAAGATTCCATATTAAACTTAGGCTAAGAAAATGATAACTCCTACAACAAATCATAATGGTTGACTTGAAGATCCTAAGTTTAATGATTTTCAAAGTGTAATATTGAATAAAATGTTTAAATTGAAGATGGTTGTGCTTCCTCCTATTTATAGTATATATGCTGCATTAACCTCATTTAGATCAAGATACTATTGTGAATATCATAAAACATATGGATAATTAACCAAAAAATGCTATGCTTTAAAAGATAATATCCTCATTTTTATTAAAAAGGTAACATTGAGCTTCACTCACACCCTAGTGATAATAAGGACTCTCATAAAGAGGATCAACCCCTTGTGCCATCTCCTAAAAAGAGTTACTTAAAGAAGAGTCACCTAAATAAGATTTACCTAAAGAGCAGTTATTCAAATAAGATTTACCTAAGAAAGAGGTGCCTATGTAGGAAGATCCTTAGCAACACATTCTTAAAAACACTAGTATCCTAAATAAGGTTTCCAATGCGCCAACCAAGACTTATGTTTCAACTATGGAACCATTTGTCATTAGTGCCTACATAGACATGAAATAATGTAACAATATCGTGTTTGATGACACTAATCAAGTTAGTATGTTTATCATTACTTTTCTTAGATCTCTTGGGTTTAACATTGAAATTTTAACTAAGATTTTCTTATCTACACATGTTACATTGGGTTACATCAAATTACCTATATCTATTAGTCCCAAAACATGTATTAATAATTTTCACATTGAGCCCACTTTGCTTAAGCATAACAAAATATTAAGAACTCATAAGATAAAATCAATGGATGCAATAATAGATGAGACTTGTGGTCATATTAAATTTGATTTCCAAAGTGATAATATTTCCATTTTGAGAGATAGAATAAATAATAGTGAATAAGAACATCACAAGGTGGATAAGATTATATCTCAAGAATTGGTACCCAAAAAACACCCAATAATGATGATAATGTAGAGGAACCAAAATAACTTGAGTTATCATCACTTATTTATCCTACTCCTATAGAGGAAACTTTGATTATAATAATATATCTCAATGCACTAGATTTGATGATGAAGACATATTTGGTATGGATGACTCACCTTCTAATACTATGACTTATGCATGACCACACATAAAAATCATCTATTTCAATGAGTCCACCTATGAGCATATCATTAGATAGTGATCTTTCTTGCCTACTATGAGATTCAATCCATATATATTTTATTGAGAGATAGGCATTTTTCATTTGTTAATTAAATCACATGTTTATTTTACTCCATGCTTATTTAACATCACATACTCATTTTTTCTAAACATATTTTAGTCCACACACTTAGAAAATTAAAATGGAAAAAATTAAAAATGAAAGACATAGATACATATTATACCATATAAACATGCATAGCTATTTGAAACACACACACAATTTTTATTCTATATATAGTAAAAAAGTAGGGTCATATGACCCATATAACTGAGACACCTAATCACATTATCTTAGACAAGGGAGAGTGATAATATACACTCTCATTTTTGGGCCTAACCCTAAAGGTGTTGATAACACTACTCTCATCAACATCATAATGTGGCTCTATAAAAAAAATTATTTTTAGGGCTACTATGATAACTATGTCCACTCACTACTAATTCTACATGTTCTTGTATATAAGTTATCTCCTCACACACTCATGTATGATCATAACTAAATTATGAATCATCTAAAGTAAATGGGGCCTTGAAATATGGTGTTGGAGTTGTGCATGGTGCCCTCAGTGCCACTAGTGGTAAAACATAATGTTGTGCTTGCACAAGCATGTTTCTAGGTCATATCCACTCTACTAATTCATAAATAATGCATCTCTCAAATGAACCATGGGATCAAACAAATGTGAAAAGTTATTAGAAATGTAGGAAAAATTCTCAACTAGATTTTTAACCTTTGTTGTGTCATGAACTAGAACTTGCATGACACTATCTATCACAACAATTCATGTGGTTGATACTACAATGATAGATACTAAAATATGGTATTAATTACTTGAAAATGACAAGTTTAACATACATTTATCATATAGGACTTGTACAAAAATATGGTCCTAACCATCCATTGTATCACACATACATGCTAGCTTATGAGATTGATCTTTTTGATCTACTATTACACACCTACACGAACCTCATTATCTATTTCACACCTACTTACTATCCTACATAGACATCATAAGATATTGATCCTTTTGTTCTACTATTACACACCTACAAGAACCTCATTGTCTATTTCACACCTACTTACCATCCTACATAGACCTTTAATTTAATATGACTGTAAATGAGTCACTAACATCATATCAAGTGAGTATTGATAGTTGTTACTGACCTAAAACTGATGGTACTAACCCTCTTCTAGTAATAACTACTTTATAAAGTCAAATATTTCCTTACGATTGGCCCATTTTCCTAACGTGTTAGTGACATGATAAATTACCCTATTAGACTCATATATATATATAAATCAAGGCCTCAATTGATGGGTGACTTGGCACTTATTTGGTACACATATATACACTATTGTACATTGAGAAAATATTTTGTATTCTTCCCAAATTGTAAATCAGTCACTAGGAGTAGTCATAGACCAAGTATGAAACATACTAAATCCAAGTTAAAATAAGCATCAAAGCCATACCACTAGCTGCATTCATATAGAAAGGGAGCATAACTACACAATCACATTAGGTGGGAGAAATAGGTGTGGATTGATTTCCCTTCTTGGAGTATCAGATACAGAGGCAATAATCAATCATTAAAAGGGGGTGATTAGGGTGAATTCAACCCATTATACTATCCTAATTTTTGTAGGTTTATATCCATCACAAACACATAGGGTTTCCAAGTGAAGGAGGCTAAATTTTGGAGTTATGTGCATCATTAGGGTTCAACATCACACATATAAAGATCTTAAAGACATGCAAAGGCGATTATATAGCCACATACCCATATTTAGGCATAAGTCACTACCAACCACTCAAGGTGGTATTGACAGTCAAAATTAACCCATACCTAACATAATTGACCCTACATAGACATAAACATCGTTCTTGAATCAGACAAATCATAGGCATGATTTAGTCCATTTTTCATTGTTAGAACACAGTCATAGTCAGATAGTTAAACAAAAAATCTAATTACTCATCCCTTTGTTGTTTTTATTATATTTAGCATATGGAACTTATCAAATCATTGTAATTAGTTTTAGTATTTTACATTTAGGTGTATGTTTGAATGCCATATCTATTAATCTAAATTATTCTACTAGTTTATATCCTATTAGGGGTTATAAAACCAAATTAAGGTAGAATATATTAGTGAACCCATACATTTATCAAACTATATCAAACATTAGGTTTTTATTAGGGTTTCATCTTTCAAGAGTTTCAAATTTGATATCTTAGTGTTTTAGTTCTAATTTTTGGTTTCCCCACAAAAGGAAATTAATCTTTTCACCTTTGGCCCTAGCCTTATACATACTCGCACTATTCCATCTTATGCCATCCAAGAAGGTTAGTACCCTTATACCTCTAAGGTAGAGTGATAGATTAAGTGAGGCCCATATAAAGCATAACTAGATTCCTTATAATTAATCTAAAGTGGATATAATGAATATTTATTCTTCCTTCGATGCTAAAATTATTCATAAATATGTACAAATAGATGATTATGTTAACATGCCTCCATTAGAAAAAGATATAATCAAGATAATCACAATGAACATAATAATCAATATAATTATGAAGGTATACATATATTTGACCCTAATGAAATTAATGGGGTAGATCCAAACCAATCCAAAGCCTTGTTCAATTTTTGTCAAGGACTACATCAATATCCTAAAGATGTGGGTAAAATAGTCAAATTTATTGTATCTTCTAAGGCCATACATCAAGTTAAGCTTGTTACATCTCAATCATATAAAAAATGGCCCTTTATTGTTGTCAACCCATTATTTTTAGCTAATACCTCCACTTTAGAGGTTTAAACCCCTACTACTAGTACTATTATTACATCTACACCTCAAGTGACATATGTGACATCCACCTAAGGTGTGGAGGAAACATAATAATTCCAATAGATTTCCATACATATTCCTACATAAACAACCTTTGCCCCTCATATGATGACTACACATAGTACATAACCAACCATGTCTACTGTACATTCCCTTGAACACATTATTACAACTCTACATGATAAGGTGTTGTAGTTACAATAAGGTGCATCTAGAGGTAGTCATTCACTAGATTCACATGACTTACTTCATAACCCATTACCCCTTAAGATAGTAGCTTATCCTTTACCTAAAATTTTTGTAGCTCCTAAGCTTCCACTATACAAAGGTAAAGATGATCTAGAGCAACACCTTTGATTATTCCACACATCATGTTTGGATTATGCATAAATTAACAAATAATTAACTAAGTCATTCATAATAAGTGTCAAAGACTATGTTTTGTGATGGTTTTATGACCTTCCCCTCCAATCAATTAAAGCATTCAACCAAATGGTAGATAAATTTCTAGCACATTTTATTATCAACATTAATGAAAAACTATCTTATGCACATATTTATAAACTTAAGCAAAGGTCCAATGAGCCAATAAGTGATTGTGTATTTTGGTACAAGAATATGCTATCTAAGATGACTAACGCTACGGTAAAAAATGAGTTACATGACATATTAAAGTAAAGTGTATACACCCTAAATTGGTCAAGCAACCATACATATCTTGTCTTTTCATAATCCTTTCATAGGAGACTCTGACTAAAAAATATGAGCTTTATTCACATTTAGCAATGTCTTTTGTTATACTCATCTTGGTCTTGTTTCATGCTTGAGTCACATTTTGGTCTACTCTCAGTCATCCTGAGCCTTTCAAATAGTCATTCCACCTCAACTAGGTCATATTTCCCATGCTTATTCCATCCCCCTAGGTCCCGAGCTTATAAGATATGAGTAATGAGATTGGACTACAACATTGGACCCTAGGGTGTCCATTTCTAGCACTCCTATCCAATGCCATTTTCAGCTTTGACGGTCAGTTTTCCTCACTGAATGAGTCCTAACCCCTTTCTTAGCTTTATCCTTAAGTTTTCCAATATTGACCAAACGTAAATAAAGTTCCCAAATTCAAAAAAAAGAGTCTCCTATATAAAGGACTTCACAAGGCATTTTGTATCTAGCACTTACTACTTTAGTACATTACATAATAAAAATCCATCAATAGTATTGCTCAACATTCTACATCACATATAGACTTGCATGATTGATCAATGAAAGGCCTAGGTGGAAGTTCATTCTTACATCTACCATGAATGTTGATTATGCACATTCCCTAAGGGAAAACTATATTTGATCTGAGACCCTAGCTTGAGGGTTAATATAAGTAGCAATCTAGACAACAGGGGTTTTAGATCATGTGATTATATTTCCCCTAACCCAATTTTTCCCCCTTATGATTTTGATGTATTTGATGTTTTATGTGTGTAGATAGATCTATAATTTGGAGATTGAAATGGACCTACAATGAGCTTTGTCAACATTCAGCCTCTAAAATTTCATATACAAGCTCACACAAAGGTAGCAGACAAAACCTAGAAAGCTCAGGTCTTCAAGACAACAATGATAGAAAAGGACTATAGTGTTGGACCCTAGGGTGTCCATTTATAGTGGTCTTGTACTTTCATCAAATGAAAGTTATATTCAAGTTCCAAACATCTTCCCAGTCCTGTGCATAAGTTTTTATCCCCTAGATCATTCATCTCAACCTTTTTTTTCTAGATAAGTTTACTTCTCTCCCTATGCAATTGATGTAATTAATTTTGATCAAAATATATATTTTATTTTATTTGATTGGTTTTTTTCCCTTACTCTAGACCCTTTATTATTTAGGAACTAGACCCTAGTTTCCTAAAAATAATAAAACATTTGGTGAACTTGACTTACTTCGAACAAGTCTAAAACCATAGGTGCACTTAGGGTTTTTCCTTCAAATGTTGTGCACAAATTTAATTTCAAATTTCTTATTTTTATATAATTTTTTTTGTATTTATCTCATTCAAATTTATTTTAGAATTTAAATTTGCCATAATTTTCAAAAATTCTAAAATCCTAACCCAAAACCCTAGATTTGCAAACTAGGTCCTCAAACCCCAAGTTTCCCTCCCTTACAATTTTTTGAAAAATATTTTGGAATTTTTGAAAATTGTTTAAATTGTCAAAAATATTTTCAAAATTTCTATGTTGGTAGTTCTTTGTCCAAAAATTAAATTTCAAAATTCTGATTTTTGTATAAATTTTGTACATTTATCTCATTCAAATTTATTTTAGAATTTAAATTATTGCCATAATTTTAAAAAATTCTAAAACCCTAACCCAAAACCCTAGATTTACAACCTAGGTCCTCAAACCCCAAGCTTCCCTCCCTTACAATTTTTAGAAAAATATTTTGGAATTTTTGCAAATTGTTTAAAGTGTCAAAAATATTTTCAAAATTCCTATGTTGGTAGTTCTTTTGTGCAAAAATTAAATTTCAAATTTTTGATTTTTGTATAATTTTTTTGTGCATTTATCTCATTCAAATTTATTTTTAAAATTTAAATTATTTCTATAATTTTAATAAATTCTACAACCCTAACTCAAAACCCTAGATTTCCAAACTAGGCCTTCAAACCCCAAGACATCCTTCCTTGCAATATTTAGAAATATATTTTAGAATTTTTTCAAATCATTTAGAGTGCCAAAAATATTTTCAAAATATCTATGTTAGTAGTTATTATTGCATTTATTTGCTTAATAGTACTTTTACATATTCTATTTGGTGAAAGAAATAAAATGTCCACTAAGGCACTTCTTCCCTCTCATCCCATAGATCAATTATAAATTTTTCTCATAATTATGATAATGAATGGACAAATTTGAAAAATTGCACATTAGCTAAAAATGTGGAATATGATTTCATTTATAATGAAGATAATTACTATTGTTGTAATGAAGAATATGATGATACATGTGAAAGTGACAGTGAAGAAAAAATAGATGCATATTCTTTTCTCAAACTTATCTCTTTTATTCCTTCTTCTAAAGAAAATAATTTTGATAAATGGGAAAGGTGATTTTCACCTCATTCTCCTAGGCACAATGCACCAAATGAACAATTTAGTCATGCACTTCCAAGTGAACCTCTTATTGGTGATAATTTTCTTCCATGTGAACCTAATCTCTCTCTCTTTTAATACTTCTATGTTCAAAATACAACAACATAAATGCAATAAAATCAAGTTACCAATACATAGTTCAAATGATGCATCTCATGCCCTCAACTCTACTTTATAAAAAAAATGTCTAAATGATAACTCTCTTAGTCTTACTTCTGATATTTCAAATGAAATTAATGCATACACTCCATCCATGGATAACATAGATGCACAATCACATGATAATTTATTGCATATTAGAAATTAATTAAATTACTCTCTTTCACCTCTCCCTAGTGACACTGGAAGTGATAATGAGTATGATAGTGAAAATACAAATACATATGAAAATGAAAGTGATTATGAACAATATTGCATCTATGATAATGCATTGAATAATGATGATTATTATATACATAGTGAAGAAGAAATTTTTTCTCACGTTTCTAACTCTTCTCTCACTATTACTCTCAAACATAATGCACTACTAAATGTTGTTTCTACTCCTATGCATGATTTTATTTCAAATAATGCACATGTTAATGATAACATCACATCTTTTACTCAATCAGAATGTGATTCATTAAAACATAAAGATACCAATGAATCACCTAAGCCACCCCTCACTAAAATAACACCTATTTCTCACTCTTAACATAAGGAGAATGGTAGCCGACATCCCTCAACCAAGGTCCAAGTTACCATTCCTCCAAAGGTTCACATGAGCACACCCCCTTTCTATGATCTAATTGCTAAATATAGCATTCCCATGGCTAAAATTAATGATCAAATTCAATAATTAAATGAATCACTTCAAGATGCTAATATACCATCCCAAGAGATTATTTCTTTGATGCATGTAGTTGGTGAATTACAACACCAAGTACATCTCCTTACCTTGGAAAATAAGGCTTATAAGTCTTGGATGGATGTCAATAATTTACATGGTAACCATCTTTCGAAGATGTTTGTAAAAGCTTCATTGCCTAAGCATTTTTAGATACCATCATTGCCTCACTTTGATGGAACTAGAGATCCATTCATACACCTTCAAGATTTTTGGAAGGATTTGCCATCTCATGTGAGTCCTTTGATTCTACGTAAATTGTTTCAGTAAACATTAGTGAAGCACATAATTGGTTCTTTCATCTACTCCCCATTGTCTCCTTGTACACATATGATCACTTAAAGGAAGCATTTCTCAGGTATTACATAGAAAATATGGGCCTTCATATTGCATATGAGAAATTTTCCACACTATATTGGAATAATTCAGAGCCAGTTAGTGATTATATCTTATGATTCAAGATGCACATGTTAAGATTTATCAACAAACTAATAGATTTAGAGATTCAACATATCTTTATTAAGGGGATTCGTCAACCTCTCCTTAACCATCTATTATATTAGATAGAGTCCTATTTTAGGCACTTATGTTAACATTTTTAGCCTTTGAAAAGAAATTATGATTGATTGAGGTAGATTTAGTTGATCGAATTACTCTATATTTCATAAAAATACTTACATATATAGCTAATAACACACATCATCTAGCATGTCCTAAACAAGATAGGAGACCATGACCAGAAAAGCAACGAGTTAAGAATAGAGAGCTTGTCTCCAAAGCACAACAAATAATATGCACTACAAAGAATAATAGTAAGGCACCACTATAGTTTGATTCAGAGAAGGATAGCCCATGTGTTATATTATTCACACTAATTGATAGGAGGTTAATCACATTACCTTCTACTCATTGATGTGATCCACATTTTTTACATTGATAGCCACATTAACCCTTTTGTAACTATCATCATATCTGTGAACATAGAGATAATGATTGTTATGGACTCAGAGATTGTATTAATAGATGTGTTGATAATGACATCATAACATTCACATAGGGGGCATCAAGATCTCCTCCATCATGAAACCATAGACCTCATTCATCCACAACTGAGTCATGTCAGGACACTCCTTTATAGGAATCATTGGTCACTCATCATGAGAGTAATACAAGTTCTAAGATAGAGCCTCATAGGAGATCTCCTGTTCCACCTATTCAGAAGGTTTGGAAACTAGTATAGTGAGAGTAACCTACATATAGCAGTGTAGTTTGAGGAGTATAAAGTGTAGTTCCATATACATATCCAACACAGTCATAGGTACCATAACATAATACCGTTCTAGAGAGATATTCATTATGGTTGGATTTTTAGGGTCCTATCTCATGTAGCAAGCCACTATGGTTAAGATTAAATGAACCCACATCACAAAGTATTTCTCCAGATAGATATTCACTATGGCCAAAATTTTAGGGACCTATTTCACGTAGCAACCCACTATGATTAAGATTAGATGAACCCCTATCAAAAGTTTTAACTTCATCTTGATCTATCACTCAGTCATATGCATCATAATATAGGTCATAAGGTATTAATTCATGCAATAATCCATTATGATTGTGGTAAAATGAGCCTTTTTCATAGTAGATAGCTTCAGTTACACATCTAGTAAGGCTACATTTAGTAGAGTTTCCATGCATAGCTAAAGTTAGAGCATAATAGATAATATCAGATACAACATATGTTCCTACATAGCATGAGTAGTATGGGCACTTGTTCAGTTGGCTATTAGGGCTCAGATAGTGATCTAACACACATTCATATTAGTACCAATTCATAGCTTCACTTAGCAAGGCAACGATGGAGCCAAAGGTCCAACCTTTGTATTCTTGAGCCACTTTCAAGGAATTGGGCACATAATGATCTTTTACATCTCCTCATACTAACAAATAACATTCCTAGTTCCAAATAGCCATCCCCAACCAAACTAAATTATCCAATTTTGGACCTTACCAATATCCCATTTTACCAAGCTTAAACTAGTTCACTTTATCAAATCAATTTCTAAATTAAAAAATCAACACATTTTTTGCTCACATATGATTACAAATCAAACCTACCATTACACTTATCAGCATATCATGAATAATCAAAATCACATCATAATCAACATTTTGCCAAAACATATACAACCTCAAAATCAATACCAAATCATATGCAACCTTGAAATCAATACCAAATCAACTAATTCTAATCAACCATTTGCATCAAATATAACAATATATTTCAAATCCCATAACACAATACACATGAGTCAAAATCAAAACTAGTATCCATAGATATATATAATAATGATTTCAAAACATATACATCATATCAAAATACAATTAATCATGAATGGGTGTTATGCCCTCACTCTCAGTCTCACTCTCTCCACCAGTACTAGTCCCATAATCCACTCTAGTACTTAATGACCCTACACCTCCTTGATCTCTCAAATGCCTTTTATGATGACTCTCTCATTCCAATAACCAACCACACTCTTCAGACAAGTCCACATACCACCTCTAAAGCTCTATGTACTCATCCATGATCCTCATACTCACTGATCCAAAATTGGGTGGGAACATCCTATGCCTATCTAGTTTAACCCTCAGCTCATATCTCTCTCCCAGTGCTCTAACATATATAGCTATCACTATAGAATCTCTATTAAATAAATGAACATAAACACCTGCTGTCACTATTGCTCACTCTATCAAACCCTCTTTCATTACATCATCAAAAACATACTGTGTGAGCTCTTGAAGTGTCAACTCAATGATGGTCTCCCAAAACCCATCATCTCCACTTCCTACCCTATCTTATGCTTCATCTTGCACACATCCCACCCCACCTACATATAAAGTGCAACACTACATTAGATATATACTTTCAAATCAAACTAAAGCATACATTTGTACACAATTCAAATAAAATTACTACTTACCTCCCATCATCTAGATCAGTGTAGGATCCTCATACTCAAGAACATACCCTCCATCAATAGGATATAATGGAGCCGACCGATGCCTAGCCCACCATGTGGTATATGCCTTGGAATATCTATAGCTACATCTTATGCATCTAAATGTATTGGTGCTAACTCAACCTTGGTGGGCCTCACATTAGCTCCTACCCTCGCTGATGCTTGTGCACTCCTCACCCATACCCATGCTATAAGTGGCACATCTTATGGTACCCAAAACTATCTAGTCATATGTTCATACTAAAAATGTTTGTACACTCCAACCCAATGGTCATGTAACCAATAGTTAACTCTCATATATCAAAACTATACTCCATCCTTAGCCCACCTAAAAAATTCTTTATAAGGCCTCCAAATGATATCATGAGCCACTAATCTATCCAAAAATCATTGATAATGATCTATCCCAGGAGATTGGATATCCAATATACTCATCTACTGCTCCTTAAATGGCCATAGATGTGCCCACTCTATCCTAGGTCACCCAATCAAATGCACAACTATAATGTGCTCATAAGCCCAATAAGGCAATAGCATCATTGTGCTCAATCCACCACTAAATGCCTCTTAGGTAAACCTGTAAAGATACCTATATAGGTGGGAAAGCATAGTCCTACCCAATGATAACATAGTGCGATACACCTCAACACTATGAACAATCTTATGCATCTTATATGTAATCGACACTCCACTCCTATCCACAATAACAAATGAAGCTATTAACATGGCCAACCACTTCCATAGATGCAAAAAACTAGACTGTACTATAAATGATATCAAAACATCACTATCACTACCTTTTTAATGTATATCTAAAGTTATACTAGTAAAATACAAGGATGCATGGTCAATAACATCAATACCTATGTCATCCTATAATATCACCCACCATCCACTAAATAGTAAATGCAAAATGTGATACACATCTTCTAGATTCATAGTAATCACCCCTATAAGAAGGCATCAAGTACATGTATCTACATTCCACCTCTCACATAAGGAAGTAATCAAATACCTATCCCACTGCATAGTGCCTAGGTCATACACATGACCCAACCCTACCCTATCCATCACAACTCTCTCATCAATAGACAATGGTAATAGCCTCAATGTATCCATCACCTGACCTCTATAAAACTCTCTCATCTGTACCTCACCTTGTAAAACACTATAAAATAACATATATATCAGTCTACCTTACCAAACTAAATAACCAAGATAAAAAACAATAGGTACCAAATCAAAATCTTAAAAAATTAGGCCCAGTGGACAATAGTGCTATAAGAAGGACACTAGCACTAGATAGGATCACTGAAACCTAGACACCAACATTGAACCCAAGATAGGAGCACTGACTCCTAGATAAGAGCATTGGAACTAGTGAAAAATTTCCTAAGATCCTTAAAATAACTCAAAAACATTAAAAATAGGTTCTTAAATAGATAAAAATCATGTGTTTCAATTATCTACTAGGCTAACATCACCACCAACCTCAATCTAGGCTATAAACTGCTCAAATTGGGTCATAACAGGTGTTCATCTCTTTGACATATCTCTCACTCTATAGCTCCAAATCTCAAACTAGTCAATGCATAAATGAATCAAGAATCAATCCAATTTTCCTATATCAAACAACTTTTTTATCCAAAACAAATTACCATTTTACCCATACTAGAACCCCATAACTCCATTTTCTAAACCATTTTGTTCTACAAAATCATGACTATGATACCTTTAACATCATGCAAGATTCACTCTATTACTATCTCATTTGCCTAATATGGCACACCCATCTCTATACCTCTCTTATACCCATACACACAACTTGGCCCTAACCAATCAAAAGCTCATTCCTTCAAATAACTCAGTCTAATCAATCAAACTACTTCTCAGTCAATTAAAACTATACCAACATTGCTTCTATCATTATGCCACTAGTCATCACTTTTGGCTCAAACTCCTCTATCATAAGTTCTCATTCCTATCCAAAAAAGGGGGCATCATTATATTATTCCTATTCCCACACTTACCAAACATGCTTATCCACTCTCATAGATGGATAGACCATGGTTTTTACACCTCTAATATTCAAACTATCAGATTCAGCTCAGACTAGTTGAAATATATAGTGATTTAGATTACATGGGTCACCTAGCATTACTCAAGACATTTAGGGGGATATACCTTTAGTTTATAAATACACAAACTATTTAGATACAATAGTTTAGATCATATGGATCCACAGTGATTTTAGTTTACAAGTACACATACTATTCAAAAATAGTGGTTTAAATTATATGGATTCATAATGACTTCAATACAGATTCAATTTTAGATACCATATTTGGGGGCATATACATACTACACATCTCACACATATAACTTCATACAACATGACATAGTTATAAGATGAAATAGTAGATTATAGGCATAGTGCAGAGCACAGTGTTTTGATCTCCAATATTGCACATGGGGCACAACATGATATTTCATTTCACATGTGGTTATATAGATTACTAGATTATACATATACATCACTCACATACTAGATTTGGGGTCATGGCATAGATGTTCATGTTCTTCATCATCTAGGATTATATAGATTGGAATGACAAGACATGCCATTCTCCTCTTCTACATTTACCAAAGTTTTAGATTACACCCAACTGTACCTAGTTGTCACCAGGTTAGACTGCACAACCATTTTTAGTGGTTGGTCCATTATATTGCCCAGACCTAGACTACACGAGTTTGTGTGAGATAGAGGATAAATATTGGTTTTGGGCCTCCACAAAATTTTTATTTCTAGTTTAGATATTCAAAGTGGGGGCATGATAGATTTTTATTTTCATAGCATATAGAATCTATACACACATTCTAGATTACATGAGTTTATGTGGGACAAAGGGCATACATTAGTTTTGGACCTTCACGCATTTCTCATTCCTGTTAGATTCAACATAGTGGCAAGCATTACCCTCCTTCTCCATGTTACACAAATTCCACTTCTAGATTCAGTATAGGGGGTATCCATTTGAGGGATTTATTCTTTCTCCAGGCACTATCTGGCTCTCCATCCACTTCCCTGGCTAGGAAGTGAGTTGGACCCTTTTGTAGCACATTCATTTCTACATAGGTAGGTTCAGGTATGCATTTTTTTTTCTTTCTTTTAATCTAGTACTCAATTTCATTACATCACTAGATTAAAAGGGGGGAAATGTATACACCCTATATTGGTCAAATAACCACACATATCTTGTCTTTTCATAGTCCTTTCACAGGAGACTTTGACTAGAGAATATGAGATTTGTTCACATTTAGCCATGTCTTTTGTTTTACTCATCTTGGTCTTGTTTCATGCTTGAGTCAACTTTTGGCCTATTCCTAGTCATCTTGAGCCTTTCAAATGGTCATTCCACATAAGCTAGATCAAATTTCCCATGCTTATTCCATCCTCATAAGTCCCAAGCCTATAGGACAAGAGTGTTGGGATTAGACTACAACGCTAGACCCTAGGGTGTCCATTTATATCACTCTTGTATAATGTCATTTTGAGATCCAATGGTTAGTTTCCCTCATTGAATGAGTCCCAACCCATTTCTTAGCTTCATCCTTAATTTTTCCAATGTTGGATAAATGCAAATAAAGTTCCCAAATTCAAAACAAAGAGTCTCCTATATAAAAGAATTCACAAGGAATTTTGTATCTAGCACTTACTACTTTGGCACATTACATAATTAAAATCAGTCAATAGTATAGCTCAACATTATACATCCCACATAGACTTGCATGCTTGATCAAGGAAGGGCCTAGGTGAAGTTCATTCTTGCATATACTATGTGCATTGACTATGCACGTTCCCTAAGGGAGAACTACATTTGATCTAAGACCCTAGTTTGAGGGTTAATGTAGGTAGTGATCAAGATAATAGGGGTTATAGATCATGTGATCATACTTCACCTAACCTAGTTTTTTCGCCTTATGCTTTTGATGCATTTGATGTTTTGTGTGTGTAGATAGATCTAAGGTTTGGAGATTGAAATAGACCTACAATGAGCTCTATCAACATTTAGCCTTTGAAATTTTATATACAGGCTCACACAAAGGTAGTTGACAGGACCCAAAAAGCTTAGGCCTTTAGAAAAACAATGGTAGAAAAGGAATATAACACCAGACTCCAAGGTGTCCATTTCTAGTGCTCCTATCCTTTCATTGAATGAAATCTAGATTCAAGTACCAAACATCATCCCAATCTTGTGTAGAAGTTTTTAGCCCCTAGATCATTTATCTTAGCCTATTTTTATAGATAATTTTACTTCTCTCCCTATGCAATTGATGTAATTAATTTTGATCAAAATTTGTATTTTATTGTATTTGATTAGATTTTCCCCCTTACTCCATACCCTTTATTATTTAGGAACTAGACCCTAGTTTCCCAAAAATAATAAAACATAAAGTTTACTCATACCACTCAATGAATTAATCATCTTTAAGAGATTCAAAACCTACAATGAATTATATCACACAATAAGAGATATATAAGTTATGTTGATTATCTTGAACAAGCTCAAGTATACACCTACTCGCGCAACTACTTCAATAATGAAATTTTAAAGCAAACTAAGCTACAAGGTCAAACTAATTGATAACAAGAATGAGGCAAAGATTACAGTTAATTCAGTATCACAACCTACATATTGAATACAATTTTCAACTCCACCAAAGAGGTAATTTTACATATTACCATCACCTACCCATATATTGTAACAACATCTACTTGAGCATATCCTTTTCACTCTTCCTCTTCCACAAGTGTTCTATCTAAATAGGCCTAGATCGAGGAACTATGATAGCATATACTATAACTATCATCACATTATGGGACATTCTTTGATCAAATGATTCAAACTAAGACATAAGATACAAGAAATTATTGATGACAAGACTATTGAATTGAGTACACCTATAGAATAATCTAGACCATAAAACAATGGAAACCATAAGTTAAAAATATTTAATGATCCATTTACCAAACATGAGATAGAAACTAAGTATACTTTAAAATTACACTTTACATACAATATGTATCCTCCACCTATGACATATGATCACCTAATAGATGTGATTTTTAGTATGATTATTATCACCTCACTGTAGTGTCTTATAATCACATTTGATGATAATGAGATTATCAATGATGATTTGAATTTATATGCACTATTTTGTAGACACATATATTTGGTCATAGGTACTAGACAATGGTAATTCTTGACATATTGCTAACCACAAGATTATACCTAATAACATGACTCTTATTCAGCATTCCTATAAGCCAATTAATCTATATGCAAGCTTGACCCTTTGTTTGTTGTTATCACTATACACAAATTTTAATGTCAAATGATCAAGATTCATAAAAACACCTTCAAATTGTTCCTTGAAAATCACAATTGTCTTTGTTCCTCCTAGATAGGACCACTCTAAGTAGATAATGGCATATTATGCCCCTATCCACTTGGGTTGACTACATCTCACACCAAATAATGACTAGTTTTAAAATTTAAATCATCCTTATGGGTCTTACCACATGTTTCATAAGGTCAACTAAATGAAATTATCAAAGATTCACCTATAAATACATGTCAAGAGTCATTAATTTTACCCACTTGATATTTAATTGGCACAAACATATGTTCTTATACACATTGAGCAAATTCACTCTATTCTACCCAAATTTTGAATCATTCAAAAGGAACAACCATAATTCAAGTTAAGAGCAATTTAAAGTAAGTCAAGAGTTATAATTAACAAGTATTAAAGCCATCTTCTAGTTGCATACATATAATCAAAGGATCACAATTGCACATTCACTCTAAGTGGGATAAATATGCAGGTTTTATTTTCCTCCTTAGAGTATTGGATACACATGCAATGATCAATAATAAAGAGGGTGATTAAGGTCAACTCAGGCCATTGCACTCCCCCTTTTTTTTGTAAGTTTTTTGGCTATCAAAGTGCCCTAAGGGTTTCAAATACAAGATAAAACAAATAATAATTTTTATATATCCAAGCCCCAAGTTTGATATCTTAGATTCTTCATCATTTACGACTATCATAATTACTTCAGATGCATAACTAACATAGACAAGTCTACGGTTAATGAACTTAGGTGCACTCTATTGTTATCCTTGTATTACACTCATGTACACATTAATATTCTAATTATACTCCTATTCTGTCAGTTTTAAATTCTTGATTTCTTTATTTTTTCTATTTATTATCTATCACTGTCAACTCAGACAAGTCTATAATCAACATAATAGAGCATACTACACTGCCATCCACTTATAGTAGGCCAGTCCAAATCCTATTTTGGTTCCTAATTATGATTCTAAGGCTACATAATCATCTTTTTTCCCATATTTTTCACATTTAAATAGTCAGAAATTCAACAAATATCAGTGTGTGAGCTAAGTATATTATTATTAGTAATTTCCCATAATAACAACTTTCCACATTTAACATCTTTGTCAAAATAAGAATAATGGAATATGTATATCTTTAGCATTATGATATTTTCTAGTTCTACATGTATATAATCATATAATACACTTATTGATTCATGTAATATTTTTATCAAGCATAGGATAAAACATATTGGCGAATCCTAGCCTTTATTGTCAAGCCTCTACTTTCTTATATCATTTTTCTTTTTTATTTATTTTACTAGAAACTATATTCTGACAATTTTAAAACTCATAGGAGCTACCATTTTAGGTAAAGTAAAAAAAATTCCCTTAGCCTTATTTTGAGGCATATGAATTCAATACTTAAGCCATTATAAAACAATATTACATATTTTAGTTTCCATGTATGTCACTGTATATAAAAAATGACTATGTTTCTATTTTCAGCCATAAAAAGCCTTTGGTTGTTTGTTCTTGTGGTACACTGGTAAGTGGTTAGACTTAGAAAGTCACTCTCAATTTACCCCATAAGATGAGATAGTGTCTATGGGAATGATGGAATCCTCTATAGTTAGTACCTTCATGACTGTATTCATTATTTATGACTGGGATCAATATAATTGAAAACATGCAAAGTAAACACACCCTTGACTTGTTTCACCCTTTCTCTTTATTACAATACCCCAAAAATTTCAAATCTCAGTAATAATGAATGCCTCTATTTCACTTATTTTAAAGTTTAATATTAAATTTTGTCTTACTTTCCAAGTTTTTATTTATTATTTACATGCTTTAATCAAACCCAAAAATCATAATAAGGCTCAAATCATTAATGTAAAATATCAATCCTTCCTAACTTAATATTGTTAGAATATCAAATATGAGTTATTACTAGTCACTTCTAGAAACCAAAGAGCATGCATGAGTCATTTTATTCCACCCAATCCTAGACCTAAAAGTTATCTCAAATCTCATCTTATTCCTATTATTCACCCAAAGCTCATATCAGACTCCAATGTTCATGCTATCAACACTCGATGAGGGTAGATACCCTATTTTCCAAGCAGAATGAAGGGGGTCAAAATGTTCCTACACCCCACCCCACCTCCCAAAAGGTAATCAAATCAATCTAAGAATTATTATATCCTCAATTAACTTAGAAATACCCTTATTAAAATTTATAGTTAGGAGCTATTAAAAATATTGATAATTTACAAGGATATTTTATATGATGATTTACATGATACAACTCTTCTTGGTGATATATAACCAACATAATTTACTTCTATCATGAATACACTTAAGGATTTATACCTAGTCACCACATTCAATAATGAAGAGTTACCTCTTAAACATACCATATAATAAGATTTTCCACTATTTATCTAAGCTTGGATACATGAAAAGGGCACCAAGTGTGTTTTGGTGGACAATGGATCATGAGTGAATATTTTCATCTCTATAATGTTACAAAAAATGGGTATTGATATGAATAACATTAACTAATTAGAATAAAATATTAGGGGCTTTGATAACACCCTTCATAAAAAAATAGGAGCTAATACATTGGACTTACTAGTAGGTCCTAAGATAATAACAACTATTTTTTAAGTAATTCAAACCAATTACACATAAACTTACTCTTAGGGAGATCCTAGATTAATTCCATGGAAGTCGCACCTTCTACATTCCACAAAGGTATCAAATTTATATATTATGGGTATAAATATACTCTTTTAGTTGATGATTTACCTTTTTGATATTATAAAATGACTAAAATAGAATTTGAAAATAATTTTATTATACCACTTGTACAACCTATCACACTTGATCAAACACATACATATGAGGTAGGTGAGTCAATTACAAACCATGATAAAACACTAATCATAAGCATTCAAGAATACATGCATAAAGTATTACTAGTTACCACACAACAAGAGGAGAAAATATTTGATCTCTCTCTTTTAGCCAATTCTAAAGATCATAATTACATAACTACAAATTGGTATGATAGTGATGATGATGATATTAAAAATATAATAGATGACAATCTACATCATCTCAATTTCAATCCCGTTGATCCTAAATAATACTTATTAGATACTCTATACACATGTGAGAGTGGGAGCCTATCAAAATGATACAATAAAAGAAGATGAATTAGAAACTCCTATGGAAGCATAATATTCAAAGTTTTCCTATTGCCCAAAATGACCAACATAATTCAATCATTAATACTTATTTCAGTTTAACTCAAAATAATAACAATATCAAATTTAAGATTTATGTTTAAGGGTTGCATCGATTGAAAATAAAATTGTAAATACTCTCAAGTTTTTGAATGACGCATCTATTTAGGATAAAATACATGGTGAACAATAAAATAAACTTGAACATCAATAGTTTCAAATAACACAATATGAATAGAATAGGTTTCTACAAGAACAAATCCAAAAGGAATAATTACAATCAGATAAAGAAAAATAAATTCCAATGAAAGAAGATAACATTCTCAATAAAGGATTTCTTATAAAGGATAGACAAAAGCAAGACAAATTGGATATGAATAATGTGGTTTGAAATGAGGTAGCTAATAAATTTTCATCATATCAAAGCCTTTGATTCTTAATCTTCACATTGATGGTAATCAATGTATCGAGGTCGAGGTTGTTTCCCTTCTTGAAGAAAATATAAGTAGCATGACATATATGATAATCAAAATTTAGGTAATATTATCAGGGCAAAATGATGCATTGGATACATTATGATACCTGTCACACTAGGCCCAAAAACATGTTTAGTTACATTTCACATTGACCTTATCAGGATCAATGCAAGGAAAAATTTAAAAATTAATGGATGAGAGTAATGAGGGAAACATTAGACAAAGATCATGACTCTATCACATTTTAGCATGAAGTTGTAATGCTAAAAATATCACATACAAAAGAGCCCATCAAGTAAGAGAAAAAGAAAGGAAATACCTCCCTTGATGTTCTTTCAACAAAAATAGATAACATAGTCACAACAAAAACATATGATACGACACATTCCCAAGCATAAAAGACATCAAAACATTCACTATCACATTATGGTGAAGTTTAATTTACATATACAGATATAAATGATAACTGCAATAACACTATGAATTTACAAGACCAAGAAGATGATTATGATCATGATTTAGATTACACAAAATATTAGTATGACACTTCTAACAATGCAATACCTATACAAAGCCATCCCATTTCTATTGGGGGTTCAACACAAAATTCATAAGGTAATTATATTTATTATGTAAGAACTTCATGGGAACATCCTGTGGACCAAGTTATTGGTTAAACAAACACATTCACATATATAAAAAATACATAAAATAAAATATTGTAAAAATACAAAAGCATAAAAAAAAATTCAAAAAATAAAAAATCAAGCCCTGAGCATGGCATGACATGTTAGTTTACTTCTACATGTGTTATTTATCTTATATGTTGGTAGGTAACATATTATTTTATATATACATATTATTTTATATATACACACACATTTCATGAGGCATTTTATATATACATATGCATTCTTAGGTGATGTTCTCCCTTCTACCCAATGGCCATGCCTATGTTGAGGGCATATAAATCTACAAGTTACATTATAATAGGTTATATCTATCTAAGACCTCAAATGCACTGTTGAACTACATATCTTAAGAAGTGTCTTGTTAAATCACCCATATTTTACATTGTGCTACTAGATATGCTACTTTTCTAATAATATGATATGGATACATATAAAAGACTAGTTTTCACTTGTTATACATTCCTTCAATGATGTTTAATTTCTTGTATATTAGGCTTAACATTAATTGTTCATTGTGTGTGGCCCTTGGCCTTTGTGTGCAAATTATTTGAACATATATATGAGATTTTTGTGTGTGACATTTGAACATGTCCATTTATTGTGGCCATTAGCTTTATGTGTGCAAAATTTACTTATACTACATTTGAACATGTATTTTGTATGTAATTATTATCCTTACTATATGACATCATGTGAAATTATTACGTGATGTGACTATGTGCTTATTGAGCTTGATTATGGTTCCATGATCTTCATCATGCACTTCTATGGCATAATCTACTTCAAATACTATTACTTTACTGCATGCCTAATGCTTTATCTATCTAGATAAACACTTTTATGCCTCATATTAAATATGTTATATACATGCTTTAACTAACAATTACATTTTCTATGATAACATGGTAACATAGTACTATATGATTACATCTTTATCACATGATACAATTAACTTTTTTTTTGAGATGAGTGAGTTGTAGGCTACATCTTGCATCTCAAAAAGGGTGCCTCACAGTGATCTTGTCTTAGAGATCCAAACCTTCATGTATAGATTTTGGGATAGAGTATAGTTTAAAAGATATAAAACACAGGTTTCACAAATACAAAGTATAGGTTTTCAAAGATTCAAACTAAGGCAAAATCAGATTTTATAATCTTAATACAATTTTTCAAAACATTCAAAGTGATTTAAAAAAAAATGACATAAATTGGAACGTTCATACAAATTATGGGGTCACATGACATGCATATGCACTCACTTCCAAATGTAAAAAAAAACATACAAGCTTAAAGGTATATGCATGTGCGTATGCAAATCAGTTACAAAAATCAAAGTTACAGGTTATAAATACTATTGAGCATATGGGTGCATAACATTCTATATCATTTTGGCACATATTTTGAGGGGGTATGATACTCATTCATACTCAAGCTTATTCAAAGATGCAAAAATTTAAAGTTTCAATGTTGAAAATAGAAAAATATTGAAATTCAAAGTTAAAACATCCATTTCAAATCAAATTCTATGAGCAATGTGGTCATGATGGGGGCATGAACAAATTTCATCCTCATTCGATCATGAAAGTTTAGAATCTAGATCCATTTAGTGTGATTCAAATCTATGCGGGTGGTGTATGTTTTAATTTAGTGAAACTCAATGGCCTTGACATCACTTCTAGATAACCTAACATGGTTCCATCTTTTTGGATCAATACATTGGGTGATACTCCTTTTCCATGAGAATTGGGATACTACATCTTTCCAACTCAATATCTTTATTGGTTATTTAAATTGGGACTTGATCACTCTCAATTCACCTTGGTTCAAATTTTCTAAGTGATTCAATGAGGTGGCATAGTTATCCATTATCAATTATAGTTTACTAGGCACATTGGTTTCACCTATATATAGGTTTACTCCTCCCTTTCTGTCTTTTCATTTTTTCAAATTTCAAATTTAAGATTTTTCAAATTTCAAAGGAGAAAATATTTACTTCTTTAGTTTTTGTAGGGTTTGTTAAGTTTGAGTGCCCTTCACAATTTAAGTATCTTATCAAAGATAAAGTGTGCTATACACACTTAGATTTAGCTTTATTCTCCTTTACTTTAAAAATTTCATTTCTATAATACGGAGGGGGGGGTGTAAACACATAAATTTTTTCATAGGTACTCAACAATGTTAATTCTTGACATATTCTTAGCCACATGACTTGTACCCAATTAAACAACTCTTATTCACCATTCTTCTAAGTCATTTCTCAATATATCTAATTACACCTTCAGATCTATTCCCTAAAAAACACAACTATCTCTATTCCTCTTGGATAGGTCCTCTCTAAATAGACAATGATGCATTATGCCCCTATCCACTTGGGACAACCACATTCTACATCAAACAGTGACTAGTTTTCAATTTTAAAATCATCTTTTTAGGCCATCCTTCATGTTTCACAGGTTTGACTAAAGGAAGTTGTCAAAATATTCACCTGTAAATATGCTAAAAGTATTTTTTAGCAACATGCATAATTTGAATGAAGGTTTTAAGTGGGAAAGGGAAGATGATGATGATTTGGTGCAGAGGAGAAATATATAGTAATGGGGAAGGTCAAATGACTGTCAGATAAGATGCTCCTCGATGTGATCCACATAATCTAGGGGATCCCAACAATAAATTGTTTTTTGGGTATCAATTTTCACTATTCCAAAGGTCATGCATAGATATAGGGCTAGGGAAAAATGAGAATCAAACTCCACAAAACCCAATATCTCTAGAACCATAAATAAAGGAATATGGTCTTCAATTAAAACTCCCATACCTAGTTGTGAATATATCATTCACAATAATGGAAAATGATCTGATAGGCAAGTTCTTTGTAAACAAACCAAATATAAATCTAGTTTGAAAATGGGTAGTTAGAAAATGAAGACCAAAAAGATAGATGGAAATTTTAGTAATGGTCAAAGGTTTTTTCTTGATTTATTTTTTGAATCGATAAGATTATATGTGAACATTGGTATGGGGTCTATGGTTTTTGGGGAAAATATGATTTTTTTAAGGAAATGGACACCTAAATTTGACCTTGATAAGGAGAATATAGAACTTATGCCCATTTGGGTTAGATTATTAGGATTGCTATGTGAATACCATGAGGATGAGATCATGATAGGGATTACGAAGACATTTGGAAAGCTTATTTATTTTGATGCAATAATTAAATCTCAAACAATATTGATCTATGCTAGATTCTTGTGTCAATGCTTGTGTGGAAAAGCTTTTCCAAGCGCCATTAAACTCTCATCAAAGTTGGGAAACTAGATTCAACCTTTTGAATATGAAAGTGATTCTATGATATGTTAAGAATGTCATAAACTTAGACATTTGGCTAGATTCTACCCTCTATAAAAATGGAACAAATGATGTGAAAAATAAATGAGGAAAAAATTAAGGTAACAAAGAACACAAAACAAAGGAAGAAAAATTAAAAGGAAAAGAGAAGATGGAAATATCCAATAAAACATATTAGAGTTAGAATAAGTTAAGGGAATAAGTTTTATCTAGGGATCAAGAAAGGGAAGATCAATACAAATAAAAAGACAATAAGGTATAGAAAAAGAATATCAAAGGAAGGAGAGAACTGAAGTTCCTAGTCCAAAACTATTCAAACAAAGAAAAAAAATCTCAAAGGAATTAGAGGAAGGGGATATCCTGACAAAAGGTAAGTCTTTTGAATCTTATAATTTGTTTGTTATTTTGAAAAAGGGAAATAAGGGGGATAAAGAAGAGAATTCTAGTAAGACTTTGAAAATTGAGAGTAGAGAACAAATTTTTGAGTATTGTCATTGATGTCAAAGGTACGTCTTGTGAATGTTGATGTCAAAGGTGTATCTTATGAAGGTTAATGTCAAAGGTGATTAAGGACAATTATCAATGTGTAATATGACAAGGTGCATAGAATATTGTTCTCATGAGTGACTAGCAGCTGATTCACCATCGGATATACTTCTCTTGATCAAAATGAACAAGGAGAATAACCATGGATATATACCTTCTACCTCATCTAAATGTCAACCTAGGGATGTAGACTTGATAGAATGATGTCACTATATGTGCACACTCAATCTCTAATTTGACATTCTGCTAATTGTACTTAAGATGCTAAAGTGTAGTAAATAAAATGTTTGAAATGAAACATAAACAAAGTATAGTAAAATAAATGATTATGCATGGGAGGCTTCCTAAAACAAATCTTAAACAAGAATTCAAATCACACACTTTAGAAATGAAACACATAATGATTAAGAAAATTAAATAACATGCTTAGCTTAATCAAATAGGTTGGATTATTGTTGTAGCCTTCCAAAGGGGGCCCTTCCTCCTTCCAACTCTAGCTTCAACCCTTCCTCTTACAACACTAAATTGAACTCAAAATTGTTCACTCTTATTAATCAAAAGTACAACAATGAATTACTGCATGAAGTTACAATCATAATTGATTAACATAATATACTTCTGATAATCTCTATTCAACATATACTATTTTTTTTATATATCTCTCAACTCTACTACTACATATTTTTATATTGTAGAGGAGATTGTTTTATGTAAAATAATATGTACATTTTATTCTAAGATACATTCGAATTGGGATAACCAAAAATTGGTTCCTTTCATTAAAGACATCCTTCATATGAATCTTACAACTTTGATGTATGACAAATAAGGTTGTTTCATTCTTCAACCAATTCCTTATTGAGATCCATGGAGGTTAGAGTCATTTTTTTGAGTCAGTTAGAAGAGATTCAAAATCTATTCATCTATGGCTTTGGTCATGCAGTGACTGCAAGATGGTCTGTGTAATGAGATTCCTTTTACTTCAGGATGCTCCATGCTATATACCTATTTCTCCAAAACATCTTCAAAACACATTTTATATAAAAACATCCTAAAGCAATAAACAACCATCATATATTTAATTCCAATACATAATTATAACTATTCAAAAGAGTTTGAAAACATAATGCTATATGGTTAATGAAAGTAGGAAGCTATATGGAAAAGTGTTCAAAAGCATGGTAAACAAGAAAGATGAGTACAATAGATGGACACAATAATAGGATATTTATGGGGATCATCACACCCCCAAAATTAAGATCTTGATTGACCTTGAGCACCATACTTATTCATTCCCAATTCACAAATAAATCTAAAATCCACATGATCGATAATGACACTGGAAAGGTGAGTGTAGAATATGTGCCTCTGTTCAAATAGCTACCAAATTTTATCTTCTCTATCCTCTTCCACTAGGGTTTTGTCATGCCAAAACCCTAAACCCTAAATCTATAATAGGATATTATTAGAAGGGTGGTTTTAACTTTAGGTTTAGCAATTATGATCCCATGTCACCTACAAGAAGAATATATTTTATGGTCTTGGTAAATGTTGTATTTAAATTAAAAGAGGAATAGGGATCTCTCTTTCTTAATGCTAGGGTGAGCTCATTTCATCATTCAATGCATGATTCTTGTGTAGTAGGACTAGAAAAAGTTCTCAATCCTAAATAAAAATCTTGGACCTCATCACACTTCTTTTCAAACCAAGTTCTTACTTCATTCTTCAACATGATATCATCCTATTCAACTAATACAACATTAGGTGCCATTGATTCACTGTGTATAAGTAACTAGATTTCATTTTACTTTTTCTTGTATTCTACTATTTCTCTTCTTCTTCTTAGTCCATTCAACAAGTATGATAAAAATGCTTGCAAGTAGACATCTCTAACATATATATTGGGATTCCATTCTCTATCATACAAAACAACATAATTGTGTAGGTAGAACTCACATAACGCTGCTTGTTCTTCCTATGAACTTACTTTATAAATAGAAAATAAGGAAAGGGGATCAATAACTTCATGGGGTATATCATAATAAATTGTCATAAATCTAAAATTGTGCCATTATTATTCAATATAAACTGAATAAACTTTTGCAAGAAGCCTGTAATCAAGGAGTTCTTGTGTTATACTAGCCATGTACTCAAATTTTTATTTTAGTTTGGTGATGCTCTCTTCCTTCAACTTATTTTCCTCTTTTAATTTCCTATTTTCTTTCCTCAGTTACTTTAGAGATTCAAATTGATAATCCATCCAATTTGATAGTTTAGAAGATATTACAAAACAAGATTTATACCTAACTTTATGGATAACTTTATGTTCTTCTTGCTGATTGACCTCTACAAAAGGTTATGGAATGCTAGATGCAAGATGATCTTCGATTGAGGGCTAAAGTTGACAAGTTACTGTAGTAAGTGAATCTAGACCTCCACCAGGTTAGTGTTGTATCTGCTTCTTTAGTCTCTCAATTTTTTTCAAGGCTTTCTCAAGGGTGGAAAATTCCATTTGCACTATAGCATGTTGCTCCAATTTTTTAGCTTCTTCCTACACAGGTTCCTCATACAACTATTCAAAATTGTGTTCAACTTGTTCTTCCTCATGCATTTCTTCAAGATTGTGTTCAACTTGCTCTGCTTCTTCCTGCATTGGCTCTTCATGGAATTCTTCAAAATTATGCTCAAATTATTCTACTTCTTCTTGATGGAATACTAGAGAACATTCTTCCCTATCTATTTTAGTCTCTAAAGATTCATTACTGCTAGTAGTCCATTCTTCCCCAGATTCTTCATTTATTTAAATGATAGAAAAAGGTTTAGTTTTCATTTTTCTCCTCAATCTATGAGATCTATGAGGAGTGGGGGTTACTTTGGTATTCTTGGAAGAAGATGGTAATTCCTCCCTGGACTCATTTGAATCAGGCTAGAGAATGAGTTTCCTCTTTTTCTTTCCCTCAAACCTTACTGTAGGTTCTTGTGTTGCTACAAGAATACCTTCTTTCAAAGGTTCTTGTGTGGTTGCATGAAGGTTTTTTGCTATAGGTTCTTATGGTTTTATAAGGAGGGATTCTTATTCTTCTAATATTTTTTCTTCAACCTCCAATTCTTCTTTTACTTCATTTCCTTTTCTATCACTCTCTTCATTTCCTAGTACTTGGAGAAATTCCTCCCAATTGATGTTGTGTCTAGTTCTTTGCAAATAGTCTTGAATGAGTAACTGGATGAGAAAATGGTGGGAGAGAGTTTTAGAATTACCTTTTTGAAAAGCCTTTGACATTTTGGTGATCATATGAAGCAAAAAGTTGGGAATGTTTATCTCCATTCCGTTTCACAAATAATTTAGGAACCTGAATTGTAGGCAATGCAACATAGAATACCTTCCTTTGTAGATGAAATATATGGAGATAAAATCAACATCCTTAGCCCATATTCCTAGAAGAGACAAAATTATGGTGCCTTGATTTGAGGTTTCTAGGCATTCATTTACTCTACTAAACTTTTATCTCTCAACCTCAACATCATATTTGTCTTGCCATTCCTACCCTACTCTTGGTAGTCCCATTACTCTACTAATCGCTAATTTTGTCAACTTGATTTCCATCCCCTTTACCATTGCTAAGCTATTATATAATGTACTAGAAAATTCCTCCATAATTCCTTCATTCAAGGACTATATTTTCTTGAAAGACTGCACCCATCCTATATACTAGAGCAAGGCCGAGATTTTTAAGTTATTGGTCAAAGGGGTAATATCCAGTGGTTCATGATTCAATAAATTACCTCTCATATTATGTGAGTTGCAGGTTTGGTACTTACAATAAGGGTTTTGGGAAATGGAAAAATGCTTTGTGATTTTTGATTTGGGAGGTAAAATAATCCTTTTGAATTAATGTAAAATCTCCCCCCAACTTAATCTGTCAATTATCCTTAAGGGATGAAGCTAACATGTATAAAACACTCATGGGAAGAGTAAGGGGTGGTAGTAGCAGTTGCGTCAATGGTCACATAAAAAATGATGGATATGGTAAGTGGGCATGATAAAGAGAGGATACAATAGTGCATTGATAACATTAAGTCTTATCATCTTTAGAAATAATTAAAATATATGTTAGGAAATAAATATAAAATAATTATCGTATTACCTATAGAAATACCTTTTATAAATATGCAAATGATGATGTGAAGTGGATATCATGGGATACACTAGAATTTGAGTGGGAGAAAACACTTGATGAAGGATGGAATGTAGGAATACATCCTATAGCAAGATATGCATCCTACAAAAACAAGTGTTATCTTATAGTAACAAGTTTTTATCCTACAATAAGAAGTTCTCCATCTTGTAGCAAGAAGGAAAATATATTTTTGCTCCAAGGGAATGAATTTGCAAGAAGACAAGGGAAAATACAACATTTTTATTATATTAGTGCCTTTTCTCATTTTCATTTAATTTTTTTTTTGGGTCTAAACTCAACTGAAATCGCAAGAATCCAGAGGGTAGGATTTTATTCAGCCCAAACCAAGCTATTAGGAATGACTTGTTCTTGGCTATAGGAAGCTTTATTACTCTTGGAAAATATTAGATAAGTGTTGACATTAATACCCTTAAACTTTAGGAATAGGTTTATTTGCTTCATGAAGAAAAGATGAATGTTATTCTTCAAGAAGTTGGTGAGTGAGAGTTTATTTAAAAAATGGGTTCTTGTACAACTTGAACATATGGCCATTAACAAGTAGTTGGAACCAAATAGAGTTAACGACTATGAGCTTTCTATCTCCATTATCAAAAAATCATTCAATATCATAAGGCCCAAGCCATGTAGATTGTAGCTTTCCTTTATGATCCTTGTATTTAGAGTAAAAAAGGAATGCCTAGTCTCCTAGTTAGAACTTCTTAGTCTTGATGTTCTTGTCATGCCATCCTACACATTATCTTTACACTATTTTAGTATGATGAAGTGATTCTTTTATTAATTCATCAAGTGTATTAAATTGTATGATCTTATATTGTTAAACTTGAGAAAGATCTAAGCCCAAATCAAATGCTATTCTTAATGTCTTATGTTCAAACTCAATGGGTAGAATAGGCTTTTTACCATAAACTAGTTCATATGAAGTGAAACCAGTTGTAGTTTTCCAAGTGATTCTATAAGACCAAATTGATTTTAGAAGATGAGTTGACCAATCTTTTCTATGCAAGTTGACAGTATTAGTGAGGATATTTTCTAATTCTTGGTTTGTCACTTCTACCTAACCATTTGACTGAGGATGGTAAGGGGTAGATTTCTTGTGTCTGATTTCATATTCTTTTACTAAGGCTGCTGTGAGGTCTGATATGAATTATGGGCCTTGGTCTGTGACTATTTATCTTGGTACTCCATAATAGGTGAAGATTTATTCATAGAGGAACTCAGCTACCTTCTTATCTTTGGCATGGGTTAAGGCTTTGACCTCTACCCATTTGGTGACATAATCAATGCACACCAATATGTATTCCTTGTTGTTAGATATAGGATCAATGGGACCTATAAAATCTAATCCCCATTTATCAAAGGGTTCTAGAACTAGTTGTGGATATAATGGCATTTCATCAAAGTGAGTGAGCTTTTACATATGCTGGCATTGATCACATATACGAGTGTACATCATGACATCCTTATGTAAAGAAGGCTAATAATATCTAGCAATGAGTACTTTCATGGCAGTTTGTTTGGTAGGAAAATGACCCCCAAAGGGATCATCATGATAGGCTCTAAGAATGTCATAAGATTAATCTTCTTGGATACATCTTCTCATAACTAAATTTTATTCAGTGATAAAGAGATATCTTACAATCTAGGTATAATGTCTGCTCTTTTAGATCAAGTGTTGTTTGTCCCTAGTTGAGAAATGTTGTGGTAGTGATCCTGTAACAAGATAGAAATATCTACGAACCAAGGAGATTGAATTGTTACGATAAATAAATGTTCATCAAGAAAAAAATCATCAACAATAGGACTGTGCTCATCATTTTGCAATTAAGATAGAAAATATGCCACTACATTATCCTTACTTGGTCTATCCATAATGGTAATATCAAATTCCTACAAAAAAATCAACCAATGAATTATCATGCTTGTTACAATAGGTTTGTTCATTAAATACCTTTTTACTTCATGAACGGTGTGGATGAATACTTGATAACCTATAATGTAGTGTCAAAATTTGTTGATGGCATAGATGACAGCCATAAATTCTTTCTCCATTATAGTGTAGTTAAGTTTATCCCCTTAAAGATTGTTGCTAATAAAATAGATTGTATAACTCAGAGATTCATCTTTTTGGACAAGGATAGCTCCTAAAGTGGTGTCAAATACATCTATATGAATGTGAAAAGGCTTCTTCCAGCTAGGTCCTCTCAGAATAGGAGTTGTTATGAGAAGGTATTTGAGTTGTTAAAAGGTAGTTTGATAATCATAAATCTATGTAAATTCAACATATTTAGTAAGCAATCTAAAAAATGGGGTGGTCATTTTACTAAAATCTTTGATGAATCATCTATAATAACCAACATGTCCTAAAAAACTTCTAACATCTTTTTGTTTCTTTGGTGTGGGTAGATTCTTGATGATAATTATCTTTGCTGGGTCAACTTAAATTTCAATAGGGGATATGTGATGTCTTAATACAATTCCCTCAATCATAAACATGTAACACTTTTCATTGCTCAGAGATAATTGATGGTCCTAGTAGTGCTGAAGAACTTTCTCTAGGTTGGTCAACATTTCTTTGAATGTCTGCCCATAGATAGTGAAATCATCCATGTAGATTTTAACACAATCATGGGAGAGATCAAAAAATATGCTTAACATAGCCTATTGAAAAGTATTTAGGGCATTACAAAGACCAAATGCTAAGATGACATAGGCATCGGTTCCCCAAGAACAAGTCAAAGTGGTTTTGTCTTGGTCTTGTGGAGCAATTTGTATTTGATTATAACCACTATATCCATCTAAGAAAGAAAAATACTTCTTCCCTACTAACATATCCAATACTTGATCAATAAATGGAAGGGGAAAGTGATCCTTCTAGGTAGAAACATTCAACTCTTGGTAGGCAACACAAATACACCATTTGCCTCTTTTCTTAGGGACAATGACTAGGGGAGAGACTCACTAGTTGTTCGAGATAGGATTAAAAAAACTTGTATCCAAGAGTTTTTGCAACTTGGTTTTGAAAATGTCTTTGACTGTAGGATTCATTTATCATTGGGGTTGGTGAATAGGTTTACATTATTCTTTAATGTAAATGTGATGCACGTAAATCTAAGGGTATTCCTCTGATATCATGGTAATCTTAGGCAAATGCTATTGTGTGCCTTCTTAGCATTATAAGTAACTAAATTTCTTGCTGGGGTGTTACAAAAGTGCTGATGTTGAGAGGTTTGTTTGGGATGATGCCTACTTGATTTGTTAAATAAAGAATGGTCTTTATGTTGATGATTAAAGGAGAATATCTGCATTAATGGGGAAGTAATTGATGGCATGTCCAAATATCTCTTATAGTTTTAGCAAAATCATTCTCATGAAAGGTATTATAAAGAGGGCATGGTGTATATTCCAATAGGTTGGTGGTTAAAAGATCTTGTCGATATGTGTTTTTCAAGATACTAGTAAGGACAATGTCTTCTTCTTGGGCCCACAAAGCTGGACTCTAGTTAATTATTTAGAGAGTATACAAAGAGATAGCTTCTTCAAGGTCATAAATCTAAGGGATTGGTCCATCATTTAGGGAAGGTTGAGCTGGTGGATACAACACCAATTTCTTAGTATCATTTCCATTGAAAATTAGCATTTTTCCTGACCTATATCCAATAAAAGCATCAATAGTACCCAACCATGGGTGACCAAGGATGATAGGATAAACCCCTAAATTTATCTTTAGCTATAGGACAATAATTTTTTCTAGATATTGCTAAGAATCTAGAGTGATAACAAGGTCCTCAACAATTCCTTAAAGTTTAATAGTTGATCTATCAACCATTTGGAGGATGGTAGGTGTTAGATGGAGAGTGGTAAGCTATAGTTTCTGCATGGTTTCCATGGTCATCACATTAATGGTTGCACCCAAGTCAATTAAAGTATTGGAGATGGGTTGGACATGGATGCAAACATTAACTATAGGGCTTCCCAAATTAGAATATTTTGAGGAAACTATGTTTCCCAACATAATATCTACTAATTGACCAATGACCTAGACTGTTTTAGGATCTTTCTTTTTTCTTCCCAATTTTTTCAAACATAGCTCTCGAATAAATTTATTGTAGATAGAAACATACTTTATTGCTTGAAAGAGTGGGATCTTGATGCACACATTCTTGAGTTATCCTAAGATATAAAATTTAGGCTCTTGTTTAGGACGTGATATGCTCAATCTATTTAGAAAAGGTGGATTGTCAATTTCTCTTTGATTTTCTGATGTACTTGGCTCAGGATTGGCTATGGATCAGTATGGAGTGGAGTTGGTTCAAAATATTCTATGATTATGGGTGAGGTGGGTTGTGGAAGAACATAACTTGAGCGAAGTTAAACTTGATTAATATCCAAGGTGTATGTTGGATATTGAATTATTTTAGTGGATTGTGTCAGTTGAACCAACTTATTAGCAAGATTGTGTATGGGTTGGGTATGTAATTGAGTGGTTTGAATAGGCTACTGAGTGTTTGGCATTATGGCCTATTATTGTGGTCATTGCATTTTATAGGGAAAACCTTGATTTCCTCTCCATTATTATTACCTTGGATTAGATGGATATAACCATTTCTAGTTTTGGAATTATCCATGTTGAGGTTATTGTCCATTTTGTTGCATCCATAACTGATTCTGGGGTAACTACCAATTTTTTTGGGACCAATTTGGATTGGGTATATTTATCCAAGAACTATATTGAGGATTATTTGAAAATTGAGAATTTGTAAACATAGAGTTTGATGGCATACCTGGTCTTTGTATCCATGGTTTCTATTGAGCCATGAAAAACACTTGGTTATCATTTTCTCCTATGGCATGTAGCTCTACTATTTTAGGATTTTCCTTGATGATACTGGCTACTCGAGCTTTCATGGAATGACATGTGCAATCTACCTTCTTTCTGCATTTAGGGTAATAGGTGGCTAAGGCTTTCTTAGTTTCTTCTTACTTCCATCATGTATGTAATGTATCAAGCTGAGTAGCTCGGTGACTGATGATTTCCTACTTCATATCTTGAAGTAGGTTACTAACTTCACTTTTAGATAGTCCTACAATAGATATTGCAGGAAGGGTTCTGCCTTTACTTTTGCTCATGGTTGATCTAAAGTAGTTCATACATAGACATGTTAGTTCATTGAATGGTAGTGTAGAAACATCACCAACAGACATTAGATTTAATATTTATAGACAATCATCTATAATCCATTTTAGGAATATTAGCTTAACTGTTTCCTTGTCCACTGTGGTTTGCTTGGATTTTTGCAAGATGAACAAAAGTATTTCCTTATATTCTTCCAATGACTCATCATCAACTTGTGTCATTCAAAAAATGTCATTTCTCTTATAGTTTTTACCCCTACAATAGTCTTGATATTTCATCAAAAACTTCTCCTTCATTTCTTCCCAAGTAAAAATGGAATCCTTTGTAAGTCCCATGAACCATCTAAGTGCTACATCTTTGAGTGTTGGTGGAAACAGTTTGAGTTTTTGAGCATCTTGATTATAATCATAGCTACAACATAAGATGTCAAACTCAAAAAGAAATGTATCTGGATCCTCAGACACTTTTTATTTAAAGATATGAAGGGTAGAGTGAGATATTTTTCATGGGTCCATTTCCATCAAGAGTAAGGATAGGAAATTTGAAAGTAGCAGACTCATTGGTAGTGTTTTTTTCCTGGTGATCCCCCATGAATACTCTTTGTGTTAGTATATGAGAGGTTGTTGCTACCCAACCTCAAAATTCCTATCAAAATTATTTTATTTCTTGGGGTGTATAAGATGGAGACTTTATCTTTTTCCTTAGGAATTTATGGCTTCCTATACAATTGGGATGGTGTGGAAGTTTTAGAACATTCTGCTAGTGTCTCAATAAAGAGTCTTTCTAAATTGGAATATTCTATTGGCTTTGTGTTTCTTCTAGGGGCAATAATAACTTTGAATGCCTCATTAGGAAGAAATTTGGATGACAGAGGGAAGAAAAATTTATATTCTTGAGTATGAGGTGATAAGGTGGGAATTCTCAGAGGTGGTGCCTGTGGGTCTCTTCCAAGGGTATGAACCTCTTCAATATCTCCAGCTTGTTCTACCAATCCAACCAGAAATTCTTCTTTCTCAACCTCTTCTATTGAAAACTATGAGTGATATTTAAGAATTCTTTCATGTTCCTTAGTTGCTATAGGATGTATTTTAGATCTTGCATCAATGTTTAATGATTTATGCAAAAATATTCTTATATTGTCCCCTTCTACTTTTCATACATCAACCACCTTTTTTTTAACTTTTTGCTCACCCTGCCTGCACAGGGTTAGTAATATGGGGTTTTTGAAATTTCCACTATCCTACTTACAAAAAAAGGGAAATTTAAAGTATGAAAGTGGGAAATATTTAATCTATAAAAATAATAGGCTTTGGAAAAATAACAATAAACATTCAAAAATAATTGCTATCAAGATTGAAGATTACAAGTGTGTGACACCCTTCCCTAACAATGGCACCAAAAATGACTAAGAACTAATTCACAATCATATATACTTCTCTTGATCAAAATGAACAAGGAGATTAATAATGGATCTATACCTTCTACCTCATTTAAATGTCAACCTAGGGACATAGACTTGATAGGATGACATCACTATATGTGCACACTCAATCTCTAATTTGACATTTTTCTAATTATATCTAAGATTCTAAAATGTAGTAAATGAAAGGTTTGAAATGAAACATAAACAAAGTACATTAAAATAAATGATTATGCATGGGAATCTTCCTAAAATAAATCTTAAATAAGAATGCAAATCACACAATTTAGAAATGAAATACACAATGCTTAAGGAAATCAAATAACATGCTTAGCTTAATCAAATAGGTTGGATTGTTAATACAACCTTCCAAAGGGAGCCATTCCTCCTTCAAAATATAGATTTAACCCTTCCTCTTGCAAAACTAAATTGAAATCAGAATTTCTCACTCATATTAATAAAAAGTGCAACAACGAATTACTACATGAAGTGACAATCACAATTGCTTAACATAATATACTTCTGACAATGTCTATTTAACATATACTACTTTTTATATATCTATTAACTTTATTGCCACATATTTATATACCATAAAGAAGATCATTTTATGCAAAACAATATATACATTCTATGCTAAGATACATTCAAATTGGGATAATCAAAATTGGTTCCTTTCACTAAAGATGTCCTTCATATGAATCTTGTGACTTTGTTACAGGATAAATAAGGTTGTTTCATTATTCAAGCACTTATTTATTGAGATATATTGAGGTTAGAGTCATTTATATGAGTTGGTTAGAAGAGAATCAAAATCTGTTCATCCTCAGCTTTGGTCATGTAGTGGCTATAAGATGATCTATGTAATGAGATTCCTTTTGTTGCAGGGTGCCCTGTGTTATATACCTATTTCTCCAAAACATATTCAAAAAATATTTTATATAAAATCATCCTAAATAAATATACAACCATCATATATTTAATTCCAATACATAATTATAACTATTCAAAAGAGTTTGAAAACATAATGCTATATGGTTTATGAAAGTAGGAAACTATATGGAAAAGTGTTCAAAAGCATGATAAACAAGTAGGATGAGTACAATAGATGGAAAAAATAATAGGACATTTATGGGGCTCATTAATGAGAGAGTGTTTTCATGAGAGAAAGATAAAAAGATAATTTTAAGGCAACTAATGCCTTATGTCTGCATGAGAAGGTATAGGTCATTGATGTCAAGTGCATAAGAAGCATAGTCATGACATGAAGAGGTATGTGCATGGTGAAATGAATGAATACAAGCATGAAAATGTTGTATGTCATTTTTGGATCATGTGTGTAAGGTGTAAAATCATTCATGAGAGTTTTAGGGTGAGCCTATAAGGGTAGGTCCTTCAGTCTAAGTCTGCATCTAGACCACTATTAGACCCTGCTTGGCCTAGTAAGGTATGAAGGTCAGATTTCAAGGAAAGTATGCATATTAGAGCATGGAAATAGGTGATATAAGTTGTTTTAGGTATGATTAAAAAGTTTGAGGTCAAGATTTGAAGGAAAAGTACATGCATCATTGTTTTAGGCCTTTTCAAGCTCACATAATGAGGTCTCAAACTCAAGAAGCACTTGCAAACATTCATTGGCATCTGTAAACTCTACATTGGAGTTTTAGTTGTCAAGTTGAGATGGGGAATGGTCCTAGATAAGATATATAGGCATTAGTTTTGTATTCAAGTGGTAGTCCTTTATGAACAATTGTTAACACCAAAACCTATGTTAAACCTCTCTAAAACCCTAACAAGGACCTGATATGAAATATTTTATTTAAAAAAACTTAGGATGGATTAAAATTCCCAAATAATATATTGGATCATGTAGTAAAATATCCTAGGTACCTTCAGGTGGTGGTGGTTAGTTAGATGAAAGAGAAAATGTATAAATATAGGCCTATTTGTCAAGAAGTTATTGTAGCTATCAAAAATTAAATTGGTCAAGAAAACAAAATGGATGGTAGAAGAAGATAGAGAATAATTTTACATGTAAATTATGATTTATAGATAGTTTTTATCCTTTAGGTGTTCTGATTTGCTCATCTAAGTAAACTAGTCGCATACATACCTAATGGTGTGAAGAGTGTAAAACCCAGGCAGAGATGAAGAGATAGATTTGAGGGTATGTGCATGATATATTGATGCATTAAAGTGTATTAATAATTTATTTATGAATTTTATGTCATTTTAATGCTTTGGAGGTTAGTATATGTGGTGAAAAAGTTGCTCATAAAATGGTCTGTCTAGTTTAGATAGGACTATGAGATATAAGGTCAAGAAATTAGTCTGCGAGACCAATATTTACCATTAGACCATATGAATTTTATATCTAAGGATGTTATAAGTATTTAATAGGACTATTTTTATGCATCAAGAGTCATTAAAATTGTCTACCAAGTGTTTGATGTCTAATTCATCAGGGCTTATTTTTGAGATCAATTAGAAGTTCCGAGTAAACAAGTTGCAAAGATGTTCTTGAGCCTTTGTCTCCTAAGTGAAGATGTTATAATCATTTGGTGATGACCCCATGGTCATGGATAATATATCTTCATGTTTTATCTTTCATGGTTGAATAGCTTAAGTGTGTTTGAGCTTCATTATTGTAAGATAGACTTTTGAGGTGCACAAGGATAATAAGGTAGTTTGTCTTAAAGGAGCTTTCATGGTATGAACAAAGGATGTAGATCTATCCAAGCATGGAGGAGGTCAAAATAGTTCATTGGATAATTTTTTTAATGGTTTGTATCATTGGAGAATGCCATCTAGGCCCAAAATGATCAAGTTTTAGTGTTAAGAGGGTAGACATAATGCAATTAGATCTCCATGAGACCTAAAGGAGTAAGGCCTAATTGAGTTGTGGTAGACCAAAAATGGTTTAAATTATGATTTAAACATGTTCATAATATATATTAAGACCTATTTTATGGTATACCTAAGATTTTGAAGGTGTGTGGCAGACCAAGTGGTGTGTGACCATAAAACCAATATGTATAAAAGGTAGTTTAGGTCTATTTGGGTGTGTGAATATATGTGAAAATAAAATGATGCATGGTTGAGAAAAAGGAGGTATTTAAATGAGTTTTAGACCATAATAGAAGAGAATAGGTGTAGAAGGTGATAAAAAGTCATGAGGTGGCTGAGTTGGTGTTGAGTCACTTAGGGAGTTGGTGCTTCCTTGGAAGTAGGTGCTTATTAAAGCCTAGTCAGGTGGGTGCTTAAATTTATTAGGGGTTGGTGCTCCAACTTGAGTTGGTGCTCAAATGAATTTGATATTTTTTTTCATAATAAATTAGTCCATTTATAGATATCATAAGGGGTTTTCTTCCCCTTGAGGGTTTCCCACTCATATACGCATTTTCTTGTTTCATGCTCATGTGAATGGTTCTTTATGCATTTCTAGATCACTATGTTGATTTCATGGTTAATGTATAATTGAAAGAAAGTTTTTAAAAAAATAATTCAATTCCCTCTCAATAATTATTCTTACAATAATTGGTATCATATCTTGGTCCTTTAAAGTAGGCCTAACAACTTAAAGGAAACCCTAGAATCACAAACATGTCTAGTCATCAAGTACAAGGAGGTTTCTCAACCAATAAGGTTACTCTCTTTAGTGGGACTAACTATGCATTTTGGAGCATCAAAATGAATACCTATATAATGTCCTTAGGTTATGACATATGTCAATCTATTTTTAAGAGATTCACTCCACCTCTTACACCACCAAATGATGCAATAAACAAGAAGGCAAGTGAAAATAAATCTAAGGAAATGATTGCCATCCTATGTGATATTTCAGAGGTAGAATTTGTAGAGGTCATTCATTGTGATATAGCTAAAGGGATTTGGGAGAAGTTTCAAACCATCTATAAAGGAGACACCAAAGTCAAGTTGGAAAAAATGCATACCCATCGAAGGTAGTTTAAATGTCTAAGAATGAAGGAGGATGAAAACATTGGATATTATCTATTAAGAGTAAATGAAGTGGTAAATGTTATCATAGGTCTAAGAGAGAAGTTGGAAGAATCAATAGTAATACCAAAGATATTAAGATATTTGACATCTAAGTTTGATTCAAAAGTCTTTATTGTGGAGAAGATCAAATATCTCAACATAGTACAGATGGATGAGCTTCATGGCATCTTGAATACCTATGAAAAGAGAATAAGTGATGGAAGACCTTATAAGAAATAAATTACATTCAAAGCTGAGAAAAAATCACAAGGTAAAAAGGATAATTATGATGTTATATAGATATTGATGATGATAATATAGAAGCCATGTTTTTAGAAAATTAAAGGAAGGATAAAGTAAATATAAGGGCTAGTTGCCATTTAAGTGATTTAACTATGGTAAGATTGGTCACTTTGCATCCAAGTGCCATAACAAGGATAAGAATGAGAATGATAGAGAGCATGATGAACATCATGGTGATGATAAGAAGTTATATAAGCTTGACAAGAGAAAAAATAGTTTTAGGAAGAATGAAGGTAAGAAAGGGTCATCAAAGATCAAGAAAATTTTCTATACCAAAGAAGACAAGAGATCCTTTGATATAAGTCACACAATGATATCTAATAGTGATGATAACAGTAATGATCATGATAGAAATGAAACTCTATTCATGGCCATAGAAATAGACAATGAAGGTTGTTCAAAAGGGAAAAACCTTATGGAAGATGAAGAATCAGTTGAAGAAGAGGCTAAAGTGAACCTAGAGGAAGAATTGGTGAGTGCTCTATAAGATTTGAAATTACAAAGAAGGAAGAATCAGAAACTAAGATCATTACTTAAGAGTTATAAGGAATAAATCAATATCTTTGAAGAGAGACTAAGTAACAACACCAATGAACATGAGGATATCATGAACAATTAAAAATTCAAATTGATATTGTCACTACAAGTCTTAATACTAAGGAGGAAGAATGCACCAAGTTTGAAACAAAAATGGAGTCCTTGAAGGAAGAATTGGATTAGACAATAATGAAATTAAAGACACATCAAAAATTTAAAAAGAGCACTAAAGTCGTTGGTGATATTTTGAATATTTAGAGGTCTCCACATGATAATATAGGTCTTGGGTTCAAAGAAGACAAAAAGGAAAACAAGGAGAGTCAGACCTCAAAGGACAATGGACCATCAAAAAGTGATGGTATTGACAGAGTAAAGACCTATTTAGAAACTTTCAAAATTGAGACTCAAATTGAAAATCAATAAGTCAAGAAGAATGTTATTCCTTCAATAGACAACAAAGGTAGAGGTGCATTATTCAACATTAGACAAACAAGGTATGTGAATTCATTCAATGTTTACTATTTCTCATGCAATCAATATGGACATAGAGTTGTGGATTGTAGACATCATGCTAGAATCAATTACTCATAGAGGAATAGTATGAATGTTTATTAAAATAGTATAAGTATAATTATATGATACAATTATGATCAAATAAGACATATTACAAGGGATTACAATATGAGTCATATGAAGAAGATTAGTCAAAACAAAAGGGTATATAGTCCTACCACTGAGAAGTGGATCAAAAAGTTAGACCTTATAGATAAGGTGAAGGAGGAGTAAAAGACTAAAGGAGAAGAATCCATGCTAACTCATACCACCTTTCACATCCAAGATGAAGGCATAAAATGCTATATAGATAGTGGTTTCTCAAGCCACATGACAGGGGACAAGAACAAGTTCATTTCATTGAATAAAAATGCTGTTGGGATAGTGAGATTTGGAGAGAACACAACTACCAATATTATTGGCAAGGGTATCTTGAGTTTGGACAATGGGAAGACCAAGATAGAGAATGTGTTGTATGTGAAAGTCTTGAAACATAACTTTCTTAGTTTAAGTCAAATGTGTAACCAATGACACACACTAACCTTTCATGATAGAGGGTGTGATATAAGGAAAGCCAAATTAGGAAGGCTAATTGCCAATGCTAAGAAGACTGAGAACAATCTGTATGTCTTGAATGAAATAAAGAAGGAGCTATGCTTTATGATCAAGATGGATGAGTTTTGGATATGTAAGAGAAGGTTGGGTCACCTAAACTTTGATAATCTGGTCAAGATAAGCTCTAAGAAGTCAATGAAGAATATGCCTAAAATCATTGAACCTATAAACACACTTTATAAGGCATGCCAACATGGTAAGTAGACTAGAAGGAGGTTTAAGTCTAAGGAGTATTATACTACAATAGATTTATATATAATACACACTAATCTCTATGGACCTAAAAGAATCAAAAGCATTCAAGGAGATAACTATTTCATGTTACTCATAGACTACTACATAAGAATGACTTGGGTAGCAGTCTTGAAAGAAAAGTTAGAAGCTCTTGATAAGTTCAAGGCATTAAAGGCTCTCGTTGAGAATAAAAAGAATGGAAATATAAAATTTATAATATCTAACATAGGAGGAGAGTTTTGGTCCAATGAATTTTATGACTTTTGTGAGGTCCATGGGATAAGGAGACAATTTTTAGTAGCTAAGACACCTCAACAGAATGGGGTAGTGGAAAGAAAGAATATAATAGTTTAAGAACTGGCAAAGACTATGATAAAGGAATCAATATTATCTGATGGATACCAGAGAGAGGTAGTGAGTACTATATCCTACATTTTGAGTAGAGGACAAATAAGGATTAATGGCAACAAAACCCCCTATGAACTATGGAAAAGTAAACCTGCTAATGTGGAACACTTTAGAGTGTTCAGAAGAAAATGCTTCATCAAAAGATATGAGGAAGCCTTAGGTAAGTATTATTCAAGGTATTATGAAGGAATATTTTTGGGGTACTCATCAATCAGTTCATCTTATAGATGCTATAATAAGAGTTTACAAAAGATAATGAAAAGCATCAATGTGAAGATTTATGACACCAATTCTAAGAAGTCACACTCTCAATCAAAAGATGCTTCAAAGAATTCTGACTTCTAGAATAAAGAATAAATAGAGTTAGACAAGGAAGAAGAATAAGTTGAGGAAAAACAAGACTCAAAAGGCCCCTCAAGACATATTCAGAGAGACCATCTTGAATCACAAATCTTTGGTAACAAGGATAGATGTATGAAAACAAGGAGAAATTTGGTAAAGTAACCTAAATCAAGAGAATGTTGCTTTATTATCTAAGAATGAACTTGAGAACCTTGTATAATCAAGTAAATATAAGTTTTTGACAAGATTTATGAATGAGGAATTAGATCAAATAGAAAATAATGAGACTTGAGAACTAACTCCTAGGCCTAAAGACAAGAATGTCATTGGTACAAAATGGGTGTTTAGGAACACATTAAATGAATATGCAGAAGTCACTAAGAATAAGGCTAGATTGGTATGCAATGGGTATGCCCAAGTAGAAGGGGTAGATTTTGAGGAGACCTTTTCTCTAGTATAAAAATTGGAGGTTATCATATTATTTCTAGCATATGTAGGCTTCAAAGGGTTCAAGGTGTATCAAATGGATGCCAAATTTGCTTTTCTAAATGGGAACTTGGTAGAGGAGGTGTACATAGAGCAACCTAAGGGTTTCTCATTATCAAGTAACAAGGATTATGTATGTATATTGAAAAAGGAACTATATGGTCTAAAGCAAGTTCCTAGCGATTGGTACACTAGATTGAACAAGTACCTATTGAATTAACGATTTAAGAGAAGAGTTGTAGATAATAATCTATACATAAAGACAAAAAATGATCATCAGTTGATAGTGGTTATCTATGTGAATGACATCATATTTGATGGAAACAGTGAGAATATGAATAAGTCCTTTGTAGATGTAATGAAGGAGTTTGAGATGTCCATACTAGGAGAACTATCATTCTTCCTTAGATTAAAAACTCAACTATAAAGAGGTATATTCATTTCAAAATCTAAGTACATAAGAGAGACGTTTAAAAAATTTGAGATGGAAGATTTCAAGGTAGTTAACACACCTATGATCACATGGTGTAAGTTAATTAAGGAAGATGAATATCCAAAGGTCAATTATACATCATATAGGTAAATGATTGGAAGTTTGCTATACACTACTACCTCTAGACCTAAAATTATGCAAGTAGTAGGTGTTGTGGGAAGATTTCAAGTAGATCCAAAGGAAAATCATTTGCAAGCAGTCAAAAAGATACTTAGGTATATCAAGGGGACTATAGAGTTTAGGATATAATATCCAAGGAACAAGTAGTTTTACTTAACAACATATATAAATATAGACTAGGTAGTGAGTTTAGATGATAGGAAGAACACTAGTGGATGAGCCTTCTTCTTAGGATAGTGCCTAGTATCATGGATAATAAAGAATTAGCCATTAGTGGCATTATCTAATTGTGAGGCTGAGTACATTGTAGTAGCTTCATGTTTCACTCAAGTCTTATGGATGAGGAATACCTTAAAGTAATATAAAGTGGATTATGATAGTCTGAGTCCTATCTTTTGTGATAATACAAGTGCTATAAGTGTATCAAAGAACCTAGTTATGCACTCAATGATTAAGCACATTCCCATTAGGTATCATTTCCTAAGAGAAAAGGTAAGTGAAAAAAATGTCAAGCTTGAGTATGTATCTACTAAGGATTATATTTTATATATTCTAACCAAGCCACTTCCAAAGACAACATTTGAACATCTAAGATAGGAATTGGGTGTAATTCCTACCCCTAATAGTCATTAAGGAAGTCAAGTGCTTAGGGGGAGTTAATAAAGTGGTTTATTATCTCCAAGAGTAGGTGATCAGTGCCGAGAAGGTATGCATGGATATAAGGGGAGCATTTTTTTATGATGCTTAATAAACTCATAATCTTGCGTGTTGAGTGCTTTAGTTACAAGAGGTATGATCCAAGAAGTTGCAGGAATATCTTTGTCATTTATATCAAAGGGGAATAAAGTTTAGAATGGGGGAGAAGTATCCTATTGAGATAATTTTTTGAGAGTGGTTACTATCAATGACAAAGGAGGATATTGTTGAGTATTATCATTGATGTCAAAGGTGCATGCTGTGAAGGTTGATGTCAAAAGTGCATGTTGTGAAGGTGTATATAATAATGTTTTAATGAGAGAGTGTTGTCATGATATAAATAAAAAGAGATAATTTGAAGGCAACTAATGCCTTATGTCTACATGAGAAGGTACAGGTCATTGATGTCAATCACATAGAAAAAATAGTCATGACATGAAGAGGTATGTGCATTGTGAAATGAATGAATATAAACATGTAAAGGTTGTATGGTATTGTTTGAGCATGTTATTAAGGTATGAAATCATTCATGATATTTTTAGGGTGAGCCTATAGGTGTAGGTCCTTCAATTTAAGTCTACACCCAGACCACTCTTAGACCTTGCCTAGCCTAGTAAGGTACGAAGATAAGATTTCAAGGTAAGTATGCACATGAGATAATTTAAAGAGGTGATATAAGTTTTTTTTAGGTATTATCAAAATTTTTTAGGTCAATATTTGAAGGAAAAGTGCATGAATCACTGTTTTAGGCCTTCTCAAGCTCACAGATTGAGGTCTCAAACCTGAGAAGCACTTTCAAAAATTCATTAGCATATGTAACCTATGCATGGGAGTATTATATGTTAAGTATATATGGGTAAGGGTCTTATCTAAAAATTGGGTTTTGGATAAGGCATTAGTTTTGGATTCAAGTGGTAGTCCTTTATGAACAATTGTTAACATCAAAACCTATGTTAAACCTTCCTAAAACCCTAATAAGGACCCAATACAAAATATTTTATTAAAAATAGATAAATATGGATTAAAATTCCTATATAAGCTATTGGAAAATATATTAAACTCTCACAAGTACCTCTATATGGTGGTTAGTCAGATGAGAGAGAAAATGTATAGATACATGCCTATTTGTCAAGAAGTTATTGTAACTCTCATAATTTGAATTGGTAAAAAAAATCACATGGATGGTAGAAGAATATAGAGAATCATTTTACATGTATTTGATGATTTATGGATAGGTTATATCCTTAAAGTGTTCTAATTTGGTCATCCAAGTAAGCTAGTCACAGATAGACCTAATGGTGTGGATAGTGTAAAACCCAGGCATAGATGAAGAGATAGATTTGAGGGTTTATGCATGATATATTGATGGATTAAAGTGCATGAATAATTTATTTATGACTTTTATTTCATGTTAATGATTTGGATAATCTTTATATTTTAGTATATGTTGTGAAAAAGTTGTTCACAAAATGGTCTATCTGGTTCAGATAGGATTATGAGATATAAGGTCAAGAAATTGGTCTACAAGACCAATATTTGCCATTATACCATATAAAATTTCTATTAGAGGATATTATAGAGATCTCATAGGACCATTTTTATGCATCAAGATTCATGAAAAGTGTGTACACATGTGTTGGAGGTCTAATTCATCATGTTTGGTTTTTGAGGTGAATTGGTAGTTCTAAATAAGTGAGTTACATAGATGTTCTTGAGCCTTTATATTTTGAGTGAAGATGTTATAAGAATTTTTGTATGACCTTGAGGTCATGGAAAATATATATTCATTTTTAATTTTTCATGGCTAAATAGTTTAAGGGTGTTTGAGCTTCATTATTGTAAGATAGACTTTTGAAGTACACATGCCTGATAGGGTAGTTTGTCCTAAAGGAGATTTCATGGTATGAACAAAGGATGCAGGTCTATCAAAGCATGGAGGAGGTTAGAAGATTTCATTGGATAAATGTTTGAATTATTTTTTATCATTATATAAGTCCATCTAGGCCCAAGAAGATCAAGTTTTAGTGTTAAGAGGACAGACCTAATGTAATTAGGTTTCCATGAGACCTAAAAGAGGAGTAAGGCATAATTGAGTTGTGTCAGACCAAAAGGGGTTCAAATTGTGATTGAAAATTTTTCATAATATATAGTGATACCTATTACATGGTTGAAATAAGATGTTGAAGATGTGTGGCTGATCAAGTGGTGTGTGACTATGAGACTAGTATATATTCAAGGAAATTTAGGCTTACATGGGTGTGTGAATATATGTGTGAATAAAATGATGCATGGTTGAGCATAAAGAGGTATTTAAATGAGTTTTAGACCATAAAATAAGAGCATAGGTGTGCAAGGTGATAAAAAATAATGAGATATCTAAGTTGGTACTGAGTCACTTGGGGTGTTGGTGCTCAACTGAATTTTATCTTTTGTTTCATAGGATAGTAGTCTATTTGTAGAGATAATAGTGGGTTTTATTCCTTGTGAGGGTTTCCAACTAATATATGTGTTTTATTGTTTCATGCTCATGTGAATTGTTGTTTATGTAATTCTAGATCACTATGTTGATTTCATGTTCATGTATAATTTAAAGAAAGTTTTTTAAAGACTGATTCAAGCCCCCCAGTAATTATTCTTCCAACACAAATAAGTGATAGGTTGGAAGTAGAAGCACATATATAAAAATTTGTTCCTTGTTCTCTAGAGAGTCCTGTAAGCTTATTGTTAACTCCCAACTCAAAAGGCTTCAAAACTAGCTTAGATAGGCTGAACATGAAACTGTCAAGAAATTACAAAAAAAACTAATGTGGGATCTAATAATAAGGTAGTAAGACCAAATCAACAAGTTGTTAGAATCAAAGATACTGAAAGAGAGGTAGTAGATGGTAAATTAAGTATACTTGATTTAAGTGGGTCCAAAGGACCCTTGAACTATAAAAAATGAAACTTATATCCTGGAACATAAGAGGACTTATTGGTATTAATAAACAAAGGATTTTAAGAGATTATAGAAAAAAACACAAACCTTTTTAATGATCCAAAAAACCAAAATGTTTGAAAATTATATGGTGGATATTTAAAAAATTGTAATAAAGCATCCCTTATGGGTGGTAGTCCTTCAAAGGTATCATGAGGCTTAGCTACTTTTTAGGATGACTATATGGCTTTGGGGAATTTAGATTTCAACATAATAATTGCCTCTCTTAATTTTTTAGAATTGGCCTCGATCATAATCCTTTGTTGCTAAATCTAGAGACAAATGGAAAACAAGCTAAAATTCTATTTAAATTTGAAAATATGTGGCTTCAACATTCAAGATTCAAGGATAAGATCAAATAATGGTGGAACATTGAAAATAAAGGGATGATTATGTTTAAAATAGTTAAAAAACTTAATAATGTCAAATTAAAAATTAGAATAAGGAAGTTTTTTGAAACAATTTTGAGGAAAATAAAAGAATCACAGAGGATCTATAAAACTTGGAAAAGTAGATTCAAACTTATAGTATGCATCAAGACATGTTCCAAAAATAAAAAATTCTTTACTATGAGTTCCAACCCATTACAAAAATCTAGAAGAGGCTTTCTAGAGAGATAAGTTGAGATCCCTATGGCTAAAAAATGGGGATATAAATAATTTTTTTATCATATTTCCACTCTTAGACACAATAAAAATAAATAATATTAGTGAAATCCTCATAGAAGATGGCTCCTTGAGTTTAGACATGGGTTTCATCAAGGAATACATTTTTTAGTTCTTCAAAATTTTAGTCTCAGGGATGGTAAACAATATACAAGAAGTGGGGAATGACATTATAGAATCTATCCCTTCAATATTGAAGGATGAAGATAATGAAACTATTGTCAAACTTATCATAGAGGAGAAAGTTAAAATTTCATTTATTTATGGAAGGAGACAAGGATCATGGAATAGATGGATTTACTACAATCTTATAGCAACATTTCTCAAAAATAATTTAGAATGATGTGATAACAACCATAAATTAATTATTCTCCTCAGGGAAATTTCTTAAGGAAATCAAAAACACTTTCCTAGTACTCATCTCTAAGAGACATGAAACCAATTAGTTCAAATATTTCAAGCCAATGAATCTTTGTAATACTTTATGAAATCTTCACAAAACTATTGGTCCTTAGAATGCAACTGCTTCTTCCTTATATAATCTCCCAGTAACAAGGACGCTCTATTTATGATATAAAAATTCAAAATGAGATTATAATAGTTATTGAAACTATTCATTCAATAAAAAAAAATAACAAAGAAGGAATGTTGAAATTGAATATGAATAAATCCTATGACAATCTCTTGGGATTTTATTGAAAAAAATATCATGATTTTTGGCTTCTAAGTTAAGTTTATGAATCTTATCAACACATGCATTTCAAATCCAATGTTTTCAATCATGGTGAATGGATATCCTAAAGGATTTTTGGAAGTAAAAAGGGAATTTGACAAGGGGATCATTTATCTTCTTTCTTATTTATAATCATGGCTATAGTTTTACGAAGGAATGTCTCAAATGCAATATATAAAGGTAAAATTGAAGGTATCATAATTAATTCATCTCTAGAGTAGTTTCAAATCAATAATTTTTTGATGATACCTTATTTTTGGGTCTATCCTTTATAAATAAATCAAAGGAGTGGAATCTATTATTAGGAGATTATGAAGAAGTCTTAAGATAGAAAGTGAATTTTTATAAAAGATATGTATTCTTTATTAACACTCCAATTTTAAAAAGGAATAATATTTTGATAATATTATGTTTTTAGATCAAGGAATTCCATATGAATTACCTTGGTATGACTATATGCATTGGAAAAGGAAACACCAACATTTGAAATACCCTTATTAATAATTTTCAAAGAAAACTAGCAGGATGGAAAGGTTGTCTTCTTAGCTAGGTAGGGAAACTCCAAATGATAAAAAGTAAACTTCAAAATATTCTAGTGTATATGATATCAATATTTAATATGCATAGGAAGATATATAATAATTTAGAAAAAAATAAAGAAGGTTCTTGTGGACAGACATGGAGGACATTTACTCTTGTTACCTGGGATAAAGTGTGCCTTCTTAAAGGACATGGTGGGTTAGATATCCATAAATTAAAGAAAATGAATAAATGTTTAATTTAAAAATTAAGTTATAAATTTTTAAAATATGATAATTAATTGATAGGTAAATTTAAATACTTGGATAACCCTAAAGCAAAAGGATTACTATTAGCTAAATCCTTGTTGTTTGGTTCCTGCTTCTAGAATTTCCTTATTGAAGTTAGGAACAATTATGTAAGGGTTGTAAATGGAATGCACGTTTAGGTTATAAGGCCCTTTTTTGGGATGATACTTGGATCTTGAATTATCCTTTAAGTGGGACTCAACCTTGGGATAAAATCAATAATAGGCTGAAAAGAGTTTTGGGAGAGAAAATTAGTAATTATAGGGAGGTTAAGAAAGAATATACTTTTTATAAAACTATTCCTTATGAAGGATTTAATCAAGAAGAAAGAGGAATAATATGTGAATTACTTAGAATCCTTAACAACTATCATATAATCCAATTAATGAAGGAGGTTGAATTAGTGTAGGCTCCTCCTCCAGATGGAACTACAATGTCAAATCAGGATACAAAATTGCCTTAAACATAATTTATGATGGTTTTAATTGGAATAATATTTGGGATAAGGATATTTTATAAAAAATAAATTTATTGTCTTGGATTTATATCCAAAACAATATTCTTACTATCAATAACTTGATGAAGATGGTACTTATGATACCAAACATGTGTGTCTTATGTGAAGAAAATGCTAAAACTATGGATCATCTTTTACTTCTTTGTTCCTTTGCGTACCAAACTTTAAGGATTATTTTAAACTCTTTTGATGTTTTTTGGGTGCAGCCAAATGTAATTTCATATTTCATCCTTGAATTATCTTCATTTTTTTGTGAAACCTTTAAAAAATTATGAAAACTCATTGTCCCTCATTTGTTTTAAGGATTATGGTGGGAAAGAAATTTAAGATTTTTCAACAATCAAAAGAAGTGTAAAGATTTTCCTATATAATCATCCATTCAATCTATGAGAATTTTTCAGTCATAAAAAATAAGGTTAAATACAATATTAGAGATGATTAAATTAAAATGTATCTAAATGGAACCTTAGCATTAGGGAGTTAGTAAAGTTTGATCATGGGAAGAATGACATAAAAAATGTTAAATGGTTACATCCATCTCTTGGATAGGTGAATATTAATTTTGATGGTGCCTCTAAGGGAAATCCTAAGAAAGATAATGGAGGATGCATATTAAGAAACAATGGTGGGACATTAGTTGTGGCCTTTGTGAGTAACTTGAGAATTCAAAAAAATCATTTGGCTGAGTTGAAGGTAGCCTTATGGGTCATCAAAATGGATAAGTATATGGGGTTAAATCATATAACTTTATATGGTGAATCTTTAAATATATTAAACTATTTATGTAAGAATAATCAACCAAGTTGGACTATAAGGAACATGATTAGTGATGTTGTGAAAACTCTTCAACATTTTCAAGCCTTTCATAAATAACATGTTTATATATAAGGAAACAAAGCTACTTATTAGTTTAAGAATAAATGGGTTTTTATAGATGAAATATAACAATGGAAGAATTATTAGGTCTTTTGAGAGAGGTGTTATAATTCATCCACAAGGAGGCCATTTTTATTAGATAGAATAGAAAATAGGGGCGATGAAACCAATGGCATTTTGATGAAGAGATTTTGTCTTATGATGTCATGGGATATAAACATATTTCATGTATTTTTATCAAGGCCTAAAAGGATTACCATAATAGAAACCCTTACCCTACATCATTAGGTGGCATTTATTTATTTCATGTGAAGCTAAGGAGTATTATTTAAAAAGTATCAAAGCATGCCAATATTTCCAATCATATCCATGATATAATCTATGACATCATTAATCTTCATGTAATTAACAACTTCCATAATTCACATGTGTATGTTAAGTATGTGAGCTTAAAGGAAGCCTACAGAAGACTGCTACCTATTAAAATCACCCAAGCTTATAGTGTTTGTAGAATTTATTCAAGGTTGAGGTATGAAATGGGTTTAGATAGGTGTCAGGTAGAACCATTGGCTATAGAAATGGTGAATAATAATGCCATGGTTTGGAGGATCCTACAATAAGGAGGATTATCCACTTGCATTGAAATAATTAGGGTGTTTGGTTCACATATATCAGTAAAAGTTTCCAATTCATGGATGGATCATGTTGTGATTATTAGGGGAGTCTCTTTCACTATTTTTTAAGATTTCATTGTGATGGTTACATGCAATAATTATGATGGAATCAAAAATTTCAAATAAAAAAGAGACAAAAATGAAGAAGTTTATTTCTTAATGGAAAGGAAATAATCATGATAGATTTCCAAGACAGATACTTGAGAGATTCTATTCCTATTCCCTGGAACCAAGTCATCCACTAGGTGATGAAATACATCACTCTGGGGGAAATATTCAAATGTGCTTAATCATACAATTTTGCATTCCTCAACTATTTTTGCCACAAAAAAATGATTAGTCTTCCCCTTTATTTTCTTCTATCTTTGGAACATTATGTCTTGGATGTTCAAGCCAAAATAAAGGTACTTCCTTTACACCAAGCCTTGATCTATTTAATGTATCATTTTATAATAAATCAAGCTACTAGGCTAAATCATGTCATTAATGTGGTTAAAAATAAGAAACATAGGTCTTCCCCTATTCTGGATGTAAGGGATAAGGGGGTTGGGGTTTAAAATTCCTAGAGTTCTAAGTCCATTACCATCAAATCCTAGCATAATCTACTCCTTAGAGAAAGAAATACAAATATGGGTCTTCAAAGGAAATCATGGAACCAATCAAGGATAATATTGTTATTAATAAAAAACTATTTCATGTCCCATCTCTAGACAAGAACCATTCTTCTACTTCTAAAAGATCTTCTATAAAGGGAAATGAGGATGTTGAAGTGGGAAAATATGTAGAGGATATTGGGACTACTTATGAACAAAGTAGTGACCTTGATGATCAAATAAAGAGAGGTAAAAGGAAAATTTCTACCATTGATATGAGAAATATTTAGGAAATAGTCACTTTGGTGGAAAAGGATATAAACTAGCATAAAGGCTTGATCAAATGGTTAATGAAGGAAATTTACACCTTAGGGATAATGTGAATTAGTTGAAAAAGTCCATAATCAATGATGGAAATCTTGGTAAAAGTGACATGGAGTTAATTGATACTTGGGGAAAACTTAACAAGAAGGTCACCCAGCTGGAGGAGAAGATTACACAAATAGATATGGAAAGAGGAAAAATAAAGGAAGATATGAAAAAAACTCATCCAATTTAGTCATTTTATATCAAGAATTGTGTTAATAGAATTCACATGATAAAAGAAGTCCTTTAAGAGAAGAAATAAGAAAAAACAAGAAATAGAGAAAGAAAGAGACTAAAAATGTAGGAGACAAGTAAGATGGCTACTAAGAAGGATATAGATCTTGACAAGGCCAATAATGTCATCAATTTCATGGATGAAGAATGGAAGTTGGTTGAAGCCATGGTTAATATTATTGATACTTAGTTGTTGGTTTAATATTTTTTTCATTATAGATGAGTTATTTATGGGTAGTTTTTATACTTTATATTATTTAAAGCTTATGTTTCCCTACTCTATGTTTCTTTGACTCTTGTTTTTCAATGCTTCATATTTTTTCTTTATTATTCTTTGTATGAGGGTCAAGTCCCTCCCAAATCCCATTTTTTACCAATAATCAAAAAATACATGTCAAGAGTCATTCATTTTCTCCACTTGATATTCATTTGGCACAAACATATATACTTTTGCACATTTAGAAAATTCATCTTTTTTTTCCAAAAATTCTAAATCATTCAAAAAGAAAAACCATAAGCCAAGTCAAGATCCCTCTAAAACAATTCAATAAATATCATTGTCAAGTATTAAAGCCATATTCTAGCTACATACGTATAGTCAAAGGAAAACAACCACATATTCACTCTAGGTGGGCTTAAATTCCCTCCTTGGAGTATTGATACATAGGAAAAAATCAATCATCAAGGGGGTGATTGAGGCTAGCTCAACCCATTACAATCCCCACTTTTTATTGTAGGTTTTCAAGCTATTAAAGTGCCCCAAGGGTTTTAAAAAAGATAAAAATAATAATAATTTATGCATGGCCAATCCCAAATTTATATATCTCATTTTCCTCATCATCTACAAACACAATAGGTACATCAATTTTTTCAAATGCATAATAAAACCAAACAATTTTGTAGTCAACAGACTCAGGTGTAATGTGCTACTATCCTCATACTATGCTTGTGTCCAGATTCATCTTCTACTTCAAATTGTATTATATCATTTCTCAATTGCTACTTTCTCTATTTTTTGTCTTTCATGCTCAACTCAATCGAGTCCACAATCAACAAACTAGGGTGCACTATGTCACCTTCCACTTATAGTGAACCTATCTAGATCTTATTTTTATTCATGATTCTAATACTGAGCCTATATAATAATCTCTTCTTATTATATTCATAGTCAAACAATTAAAACAATCAACAAATATCAATGTGCAAGCTAAGTGTATTCCTTATTATCACTTTAATAAAATAAAAACTTTCCATATTTAACATCTTTGTCAAAACTAGAATAGTTGAATACTCTATATCTTTAACATTATACTATTTATCAATTTTACACCTATATAATCATATAATACACTTCTAATTCATTTAAAATTTTAATCAAAAATAGTGTAAAACATATTCATACAAGCCTATATCAATGAGCAACCCATACATAGTGTCATGATTGAAAATGGGTCAAGTGAGAATGTGTGCACAATGAAAATTCTTCACTCCCTTGGATATACATAATAGTATATACAAGATACATCAAGAATAATTAAGGGATTCTATATACATAAACAAAATACTATGGGAAAGATAGTGCTACTACCTCTTTAGGTGGGCTTTGCCATACTATCCCCACCATTCTTATCTCTATAGAGTAATGAGGTATTTGACATGTTGTTTAAACACTCTTAGATGCAAAATATTTGTGCAGTACCATCTAAAATGCATCATACCAGAATAACATATTCATACTTATAGGTGTATGATATGAGTACCCTATACAACCAGTGGTATCTCCTTATCCACCCTCACCACCACTATAGGTAGTTGGTTGACACACCCATACAAGATCAATATATAGAGACACTAGTTACACATATGTAAGATATTTCTATACAATAATTTTAGAGGAAAGTAGTTGGGTTTACTCGACAACCAAATACTCAATGCCCATCACATTAGAGAGTTATTCAGGGCTCACAAAAGCCATCATCTCATATAACATGTACCCAATAAGTACCATAAATACTTTAGCATGTTTTATAGTAAACACAAGTAATGAGACATTATATAATGGACCCCATAGAGTCCTTGATATTCTAGATTTACCCATCATACATGAGATTCTATGAGAAGTGATCATGATAATTACCATACATGTGATTTCTTATCATATTCTGACATGCTTACATCTAGTATATTTTTTTCATGACATGTGACCCTTACACTATTTGATATAGGCACTCCCTATGGTACTCTCATTGATGATATCATAGATTATCACTTTTCTAATTTCAAATGTTACAAAAACACAAAAAATTAAATAATTTAAAAATACAAAAACATTCAAAATATTCATAAAATCAAAATCAGGACCTAAGCATGACATGATTACTATATTAGACTATTCATACACGAAATTTATTACATGTTTGAAATATGACATATTATTTTCATGCATAGATGAATTTTATAGAATATGAGGGTGATGTATGACACACAAGGTACACATGGACATATTTATGTTAGAATTTACTCTACCCAGTGGCCATGCCGATATTAGGGGCATCTTATTCCACAAGTTTCACTATTACAGGTTATATATTTAAATAACCTTCTACCATATTGACTTGTCTAGATTTCTTACACATATTTCTGGTCACTCATATATTACACAGTGCTATGTGAATATGTTAGTAAATTATGATATGACATTGATACATATAGCTAGTGCAAATTAGTATTTAATTTCATTGACATTATTACTCTCTTACATTATAAGCTAGTTTAGACATACCTATTATTTGCATCTTTTTGCATTATTTGTTGTGAAAATTTTATGTCCCTTGTTTATGACATATTTATTTCCATTACACGTGGCCCTTGACCTTATTTAATGAGACATATTTGATATACCTTGATGCAACATATTTATTTCCCTTGTGTGACCCTTGGAATTTTTTGTTATAACACATTCATGTATCTTGTAAGTGGCCCTTGGACTTATGTGTGACACTAACTCTTGAGATTTTTGAACTTGTTGCGCTTGTTGACATTGAATGGTATCATGATACATATCATGCACCTTTACTATGTAGTCTTATTTAGTTACCTATTGAGTGATGGTTACTAATGCATGCTTCATTGATATATATATGCCCTGTATTACATATGTTACATACATGCCTTGATTGACATCTACATTACTATGTTGACATTCTCTCCACATTTTCAAATGATTATACATGATGTTATCTTTGCATGTGACATGATACATTTAATTTTTATTTTGAGATGAATAAATTACAAGACACATCCCTCATATCAAATGGGAGACATTAAAGTGGGCTTGTCATAGAGACATAAGCCTCCATGAACAAAAAATCATATAAAAATACAAATTTTAAAGAATCAAAATGGTTTAGATATCAGATGAGTTCAGTTAAATGAAAGATGTGGGCATATTAGTATAAACTATGGGTAAATATACTATGCATATGTACTCACTTTAAAGATACTTGAGTACATATTCATACACACTTGGGTACATATGCATTGGCATATCCATATAATTTACAAGAACATGAATTACACATTTCCATAAACACATAAATTAGAGATAAAGGTTCTCAAATTCAACATATAGATGCATAACATTCTATATCATTTGATATAGATTCAAGGGGCATAATACTAGTTCATGCATACACACAACAATACAATTTATAATTTGAATGATAAATGGTTATCACTACACTTCACACTTGTTGACATTCACTTCATGATGTAGGCAATGATATTTTTCTTTCTCTTTTGATCATGGATTTATTATACATTGAGTGAACTTGAGTGAAACTATACAATTGAATATTTAAGCCATATACAATGTTTAATTTAGTCTTACTTATAATGAACCCATGATGTGGTTCCCCTTTCTTTTTTGAGTAGTTATTTGGGTTACTAAATCATGTTCATCTCCTCACATCTATGTAGTGTTAAGGCATATTGTCTTACCAACCCAAGGGCTTACATTGTTACACAAATTTATGGCATAATCACCTTAACTCTTCATGTGCTTCATAAGGAAAGACAATTATCTAATGATTTAATAAGAAAAAATCATATCCAATAATTTTTAAGGGAAACATGGTTTTTACCAACACACATGTATTTATTCTATTTAATTTTCAAAATTCAAGTTCAAATTTCAAATTTCAATCTATGGACATTGAATATTATAAGTTTGTTATATATTTTTCTAATAAGAAAATCTCATAATTGGAGCTTCATATCAAAGACAAAGTGTGTTGTAAACACTAATGTATATAGTTTTCTTTTACTCTAACAATTACATTACTATAATAAAAGAGGGGGCATTTGTAGATACTAAAATATGATATTAAGTACTTGATAATGAAAATATTGACATACATTTACCAAGCATGACTTGCATATACAAATATAGACATGGCCCACCATTATCTCACACCTGTGTGTTACCTTATGAGTTTGATCCTTAAATTTTACCATTACACACCTACATGAACCTCATTATCTATTTCAAACATGCTCATTATCTTGCACAAACATCTCCAAATCATCATTTTAGTCCACCTATATACGAGCCAGTAACATCAGACTGGGCCAATATCATTAGTTGATACTACCCTGAGCTTGATGGTACTGACCCTCTTTCATCAATAATTACTTTATAAAATCAAATATTTCCTTAGGGTCGACCCATCTCCCTAGCTTGTCAATGGCATGAAAAACTACCCAATTAGAATCACATATACAAATCAAGGCTTCACTTGATAGGAAAATTATCACTCAAATATTTCACATCTATACACTATTGCACATTGAGAAAATATACCCTAGGAGTAGTCATAATCCAAGTACAAATAATATTATATCCAAGTTAAATCAAACATTGTAAAGGATCAAATCTAAATAATTAGTTTCAATAATATAAATGGGTCACAATTGCATAATCACACTAGGTGGGAGAAATAATTGTGAATTGATTTTCCTCTTTGTAATTTTGGATACAAAATAAATGGTTAATCATCAAATGGGGGTAGTTGGGGTCAACTCAACCAATTACACTTTCCTATATTTTTGTAGGTTTCTAGCCATCAAAACTACACCTAGGGTTTCAAGGTGAAGGAGGTTAATTTATGGAGTTTTGCATATCATCAAGGTTTGACATCACACACAAACACACAAATATTTCTAAGATAGGTGAAGGTAACCATATAGTCATATACCCATATTTAAACATAGGTCATTATTAACCAATTAGGTTAGTATTGATAGTTAATACTAAACTAGATTTGACAAAACTGATCCGATGTAGATAAAAATGTAGTTCCTGAACTTGATGAATCACAAGCCTGATTTAGTATGTTTTCCACTACTAAAATATATTCATAGTCAAAAAATCAACTAGAAAAGCTAAGTACCCATCCATTTTTTGTACATACTATATTTAGCATATGTTATTTGTCTAATCATTGCAATCAGTTTCAATATTTTATATTTAGATGTATTCTTGAATGTCATATCTATTAGTCCAAATTATTCTAATAGTTTCTATCTTATTAGGGTATCTAAAACATAATTTAGGTAAAATGAAAACATACAGACATAATAAAATTTTAGCACCTATTAAAATAAATTAATGTACATAAAATCTAACAAATGATAAAATATATTAATTCATTTACTCACTCAGATCCTCTTGGGTAGTGTGTGTAATGAGGGCCAAATCTAATCTTGTTCTCTCTTTGGATATATCACCCCTAACTCCTACATCATGTACTACATCAAACATATGCCTATCGCCTCCTTTGAGAACCTGAGTGCCATAGAATCCATTTGGTCTTTCTAGACCATCAACAACACCACCATATTCACCACTCCACCACCTTGATTATTTCATTTTACTACAAGAGAAAATATAAGTAATACTTTTGCCACATTCCACCATCATATATATTGAGTAGACACTCCTACATCATCTTATCCTGAATCCACAAAATAGGGATCCACATATTTATTTGGTGTACATTCCTTGGCCACCTCATCATATGTTGGGGTACATGCCTTCCTATATTGTAACTAACATCTAAGGGACCACTTACACACATGACATGCTATGGATTGGACTAGTTCAACACCAAAATATTTTTTAACCCTCTCTTACTGGAACTACTTAATAAGACCATAACAATCCCTAAGCCAATAAATAACCCTCATCTAATGTAGCGTAAAAATATCCTCAATTCATCTAAGATTTAGTTGGTATAGCCTCTTAATGATAATATCAATATGTAACTTGTCAAATGCTTGTAAAAATGCAATCACATCATGTGGAGCTACTCTCTAGACCCATACATGAACCCATTTGGTAGCATTGGGATCAATAGGGCTCCATGTATCAAGTGGAAACCCAAAAGGCCAAATCACTATAATATGCTCCCATGCCCACACCTAAAAGAGTTTCATAGAATCTAAGATAGTGTAACCTCTCTCTACTGTAAATCTAATAAATTACTCTATACAAGTGGCAGAACATACATTGGTCCTAGTTTTAGACTGTCCCATGATCCTCTATGTCTTGTATCATGGGATTCATCCCATAAATTAAATCACACCCACTATTATCAACTACTATGAATACAAAAATCAAAATACACATTTTTTTTATAAACATGGAGTGGTGCCTGTGTAGATTAAACTATGTTAAACAAATTTCTCCACCCTAATGGATAAAAAAAATCCACAAAACATATTCTAAAGAGTAATTGTAATCTCCTTTATGGGGAGCAAAAATATGCATGAATCATAGTCCCATTGCTTAACTAAATTAGTTAAAAATGGTAGGTCCATCATAAAAAATCCAAGATGACCAACATGACCTATCCCTATGATATCAATAATGGCCTAAACCTATGCACTAATACCAAGCTCTACAATAATTTTTTGAGGCATGAATTTGTTGCCACTCTTGAATGTGTATAGGATGTTGTAATGATAAATACAAACACAAAAACTTTATTCCCTCATAGCTATAAAACTAAATATGCATGAAATCAATCACATGAAAATAAGATTTAAAAAACTAATGGGTCAAAATCAATTCCTAATGGGGATAATAATGGTAGGTATTATGGGCATGATCATCAGTCAAAGGATGAGATCATCAGTTAAAAGGGATTAGATCATTGATCGAAGGACATAATTGTTGGTGGCTTAAATACTTTAAAAACACTTAAATTTATAAAATAAACAACTTAAAAAATTTGAAAAAATATAAAAAATAGATGAAACGTTCAAAATACCTCTCTAAAACCTATCTGGTGGTAACTTGGGCACGTATACAGACCAAACAACTAGGGATGGCCTCTCATCTATTCACCATGGATAAAATATTATAGAAAAAAAATTAATAAAATAAAAGGCTCTTGAATATAAATAAATTACAAATTTATAAAATTTAAAGATTTATATACTCCATTCATTATTACTATATTTGGCATATAAAATTTTAAGTGAGTAAATTTTAACTCTTTTTGACCTATTTTTGGTCAATAATGGCCATACATAATTTGTTTCTTGTAATTATGAACATTTTGAGAAACCATAATCACTACTGTTACTTTTGAAACATTTATTATGCCTCTTGGAGCATTTATTATGTCTTTTAGGGAATTTATTACTCCCTTAAGATACTTAAAAAATAGTACATTACATTATGTTTATAGTGGTAAATTATAAATATTATTGACACTTAACATTGATACATTTTTCTTATTGCAAAAACATAATTATTACATCACACCAGTGAGGGGGATTTATTGCAAACACTATAATACCACCAATATACCCTATTATGATATATTTATCACCTAAATGGGAATTATAGCTAAATGATATTCATACAATTACCATTGATTCTATTTATGAAACAACATGAATAACTTACTATCCCTTGATTTATAAACAATTACCATGTTTCATTTTGGGCAATGAAATATCCCATTACCTACTTCATATTCACATAAAGATGCAAATAAATATTTATCTTGTCATGATACAACACTTATATATGAGACTAATGTTGGCAATATGATTATCATTGATTTCAAAAGGATCAGGCAGGATTGATGGAGAGAAGAGCATGTTTCATAGTTTCACTATGCAAAGTTGTCATGCTTTTACAGAGACCATTTATGGATGTTTAAAGTCAAACAAATAGGAGATCCATTATGTGATTTTCATGTACATTCTATAAATATGGCCAACAAGTTTAGAGGAGAATGAATGAGCTCATAATTGATTTATTTAGCTGTCAGACTAGATAGGGTTTCTTAGTAAAACCCTAAGGGTTTAGCCATGGCATCAACAAACACTTTCTATTTTGATGTTGACTAGATATAACTTGGACTTGGTAGCTTAAGTTATAACTTAAGCCTTTATTTCCATTGTGAAATTGACCCCCTCGACCTAGCAATTACTAGCTCTAAGAAATGATCAATTTATATTTTCCTAAATTTAAGACTTAATATTTATCCCAGCTTGATTAATGGCCCATGTTTCATCATACGTAGATGATCCAATGAAGTGAAGTAAATTAAAATTGTTAAAAAGAGATTTGAGTGAGTGCATAAGTGAAAAGTATTACATTCATAGAGTCTATTAGATAGAGGGCCAATGCAAGGATGCCAAATGTCTTAATAGTGGGAACTAATAGCAATGTACATAAGGCACATGTTTATGCCAAATGTCATATCCTTGAGGGTTGGATAGATATAAAGATTGAGCTTGTCATAAGATCTGATGATGCATGAGTGATCATGAAAAGGAGATCTAATGGAGCAAATGGAATTAAATGATATAAAGTTTTTGATGTTTATCGACATAATGGCAAGTTAAAGACCAAACAGTTTCAAGAATATCGATGGAGCATAAGTGATCTAAATATATAGGAAGCTACGAGATGAGGTCAAAGTGGTGATGTTTAATGACCAATTCAAGGTAAAGGTCATGGACATTCAGAGATCAAATGGCATGCACCATCTTAGATGAGAGATATCTAATGGAGTGAGTGGACTCAGATGGAATAAAGTGAGAGATGTTTAATGTCTTGATAGAGATAAAAAATGTGCATCTTTGAAGATTAAACAAAGAGTGTGAGCCTATCAGAGAATGATCAAATGGATGAAATTTTTTTGTTGAGATATTTGAATATAGACCATTAGATCATGACACCAAATGTAAGATCAATGATTGACTTTTAAAGTCAAGTTCAGATAAATGGTTAGTTACAAGAACATGAAATAACTTGCATATAATATTTATATCTTGACATAGAAAATGAGATGTATTATTCTAACCAATAAAATACAAATTAAATATCTTATGTATCAAAACTTGAGTCTAACAAATGATATAGAAAGTAAAGAGACCTAAAATTATGGTGTGATGAATGGAATGTGTTATAAGGTGTCATGGTTTAACCACCTCCTATGGATATGTTAGCTCTAGCCATTGTATAAGGCACTAACAGGTTGATCCTTTGGTGCAATGACAATTGATGGGCCAATAGAATTGAGACATGAGAGCTTACAATTAAATTCATAATGAACTAAAGTCCAAAATTATCATGATGTGTTATAATCTGAGTGTAAACACAAAGAGAAGAAGCAAACCCTAGATCATTTATTTATATATATGATATCTAGGATAAAGAAAAAGTGCTAGACAATTGCATTTACTATTGAGCCAAATTTAATATAGAGTAGAGTGGTTGGTGAAGGAAATGAAGTGTGTTGAATAAATAAATATCTAGACACAAGACTAGAGAGGAATAGACATAAGTAAAGAGGAATAAAGGCACAAAGAGAATTTGTAAAGAATGATTAGTTGCAGATTAGACCTATAACAAAGAACAAAGATCTAGATTCATGTATGAATCTAATTTGTAAATTGGAGTTATATCTCCATAGAAAAGTCTGATAGGTTGGTTTCATCAGATAAGATAAATGGGTGGTTAGATTAGGGAGTGGGTGATTTTTTAGAGTTGGTGCTCTTAAACTAGGGGATTGGTGTCTCTTTAGGGTTGGTGCCCTTAAATGTGTAACTAGTGAGGTTTTTCTAATGAGTCTTTGAAATTTGAGGCTAGATTAAAATAGTAGCTTCTAACAGCTATTCTCACCATAGTTTTTCCCTTTAGGTTTTCCATGTATAAATATTGTGTCATGCACATTTGTGATTGTATGTGATCTCTGCATTTATCTTTTAATCTACATATGCTTTTGAATTTGCTTTAAAAGGATTGAAAGACTAGTTTTAAGTGATATATTGATTGATCCTCCCTCTCTATATTTAGTTGTGTTTGAATAATTAGTATCAGAGCCCAGCGTTCCTTGAAAGAATATTAATCAACTTAGGTAGATCTTGGAATAGTGAACACAATGGCTAGTCAAGAAGGATCTTCATCAAACAAGGCACCTCTCTTTGATGGATCTAACTATGTATTTTGGAGCATAAGAATGGAAACATATCTATCATCATTAGGGTTTGATATATGGATGTCTATGGTTAATGGATATACAACCCCTAATACAACTCTTATTGATCATGCTACCAAGAAGGCATATGAGAGTAATGCCAAAGCAAAGAATTCTATTCTATTTTGGATTTTCAAACTTAGATTTTATCAAAGTTATGCACTATTATAATGCACAAGACATCTGGAATAATTTAAAGGGAATATATAAAAGAGATGATAAGGTAAAGCAAGCCAAGCTACAAACTTACAAAGTCAAATTTGAGAGCCTTAAGATGAATGAAGAGGAGAAGATTACAGATTACCTCCTTAGGGTAGATGAAATAGTAAATGCAATCAAAGGCCTTGGAGAAGAAATGAAAGAGTCAATCACTATCAAAAAGGTTTTAAGATCTTTGCCATCAAGATATGATTCTAAAATCTTTACAATATAAGAAGCAAGAGATATAGATAAACTCATTATTGATGAGTTTCATGGGACCTTCACAACCTATGAAATGAGAATAGGAGAGACAAACACCTTCAAGAGAGAAGTTGCATTCAAATTATCCAAGCAAGTAAAGGAAGAAACATCTACATCTGAATGAGGAGACTGATGAAGAAGAAGCTAAATTTTTTAGAAGACTAAAGAGAGGATCTAGAAAGTACAAAGGTAAGTTACCCTTCAAATGCTTTAACTATGGTAAAGTAGGACATTTTACAACTAAATTCCCTCATAATAAAAAGGATAACTCTAAGCAAGTAGAGAGTAGAAAAAAGGTGAAACCCTACTATCCTAAGAAGAATAACTTCTTCAAGAATAAGAAAGGTCTATACATAAAATAAGATAGTGATTCAATGGAATACATTATTAGTTTAAATGATGATCATGAATGTGCTTTTGTGGCTAAGGGAAATGAATCCCTATTCATGATAGTAGGATCAAATTCTATAAGTCTAGATCAAGAATAAGTTGAAGACTCTGATGAAGAAGAGGAAGGAGAAGTGGACCTTGAGTGTGAACTCATTTATGCTCTAGATGAAATTGATAAGCTGAGAAAAGAGAACTCAAGGTAGAAAAAGCTTAGACAAAAGGAAATTAAGAAAAATGTCTAAAGGACTTGAGAAATCTGATCAAATGGTAATTAGCCTAAAGACACAAGTTGAAGAGGCTAAAAGAATAGAAGATGTAGTCAAAATGGAACTACAATCTAAATCTAATGAATGCATGAAGTTTGAGGTAGAAATAGTGGCTTTGAGAAAAGAAATTGAAAAATCCAAAGCTCAACTAAATAAAAGTTTGAAGTTGAAAGGAGGATCAAACATTATTGATGAATTGATCAACTCTCAAAAGCCCTCAAAAGAGAGATTAGGTCTTGGTTATGAGAAGGGAAAACATTCCTCAACTAGTACATCTGGTAACCTATATGAAAACTTCAAAGTAGAAGGATAATCAAGAGCACATAAAAATAAATCTTGCAAGGATACAAAGAGAAACTTAGACACAAATGATGAGAAGAAAGCTAAACCTGAAAATAAACTTGAAGAGAAAAAGAAGACAAAGGTAGCTGACGCTGATGGATACACCAAGGTGAGAAACTTGAATAAGCCACAACTTAGAAGAATTCCTCATGCTACACCAAGAAATGCTATGAGTACATATTCCTCATATTTTTATGGTTATTTTTATAGTTGTAATCATTTTGGTCATAAGGCTATTGATTGTAGAGTTTTATCTATAAGGAGAACAAATTTTGTAAGTACAAACTCATTTTTTCATTTATTAGATACAAATGTAATGTGCTATAATTGTAATAATTTTGGTCACATAGCTAAACACTGTAGAAATATATTTATAACATAAAAATTATACAATATAAAGGAAAACATGTCTCCTAATGTGAACAAAGGTTCACAAGTCTGAGATAAAGAGAATAAGATAACATATAAGGAACCCCATAAAGTGTGGAATGTGAAAAATCAATCCATGATTGCTCAAACTGCACTCCATGCTAAGGAATATAATTTATGGGTGATAGATAATGGTTTCTCAAAGCATATGACTGGTGATAGATCAAGTTCACCAAATTGAGAAAGTGTAAGGAAGGATTTATCATTTTGGGAGACAACACAATAATAAATATCAAAGGTAAAGGAACCTTTATATTGAAGGATTGAAGCATAATATACTAAGTTTTAGGCAAATGTGTGACAATGGATACAAGGTTAAATTTGATGTAGAAGGCTACAAGTTAAAGAGATCTAGAAGACTATTTGTAGAAGGGAAAAGGATTAAGAGCAATATCTACAATTTTGTTGAAGTGAATGGTAATAGTTGCTTGATGAGAAATGTTGATGAGAGTTGGTTGTGGCATAGGAGAATGGGTCATGTCAAATTTCATAATCTAGTCAAAGTAAGCTCAAATAAGTGTGTAAGACACATGCTTCAATATAACCAAACTTGTATATAGCTACTTTCAAGGAATGTCAACTAGGCAAGTAGATAAGGGTCAGATTTCAAATAAAGGAGTATGCAACTATAAAGCCTCTACAATTAGTTCATACTAATATTTGTGGTCCTACTAAGACAAGAGAATCTAAAGGAGAACATTACTTAATGTTATTTGAATATGACTACTCAAGAGTGATATGGGTAACTTTTTTGAAGGATGAATCTCAAGCCTTTAAGAGATTCAAGATCTTTAGAGCCATGGTTGAAAATGAGATTGAAAGAAAAATCAAATGCTTAAGATCTGATAAAGGTGGAGAATTCACTTCAAATGAATTCATATAGTATTATGAGAAGTATGGGATAAAAAGGCACTACTCTACAGCAAGGACTCCACATAAAAATGGAGTTGTTGAGAGAAAGAATAGAACACTCAATGAAATGGCTCAAATAATGCTAAAAGAGGCCAAATTACCTAATGGATATTAGAGGGAAGCAGTCCAAACAATAGTATACATCTTGGATAGATTTCAACTAAGGGTAAATAGTGAAAAAAGTCTCTATGAGCGATGGTATGGAAATCTTACCTCTGTTAAGTACTTCAAAGTGTTTGGAAGTAAATGCTACATTAGAAAAAATGAGGACAAACTAGGAAGCTTTGAATCAAAATATGATGAAGGAATATTTCTTGGTTATTCCACTCAAAGCAAAGCCTATGTATGTTACAATAAGAGGCTACACAAAATGGTGGAGAGCATAAATGTGAAGGTAAAATAAGGCATAAAACATGTTGAACTTGACAAGTAAACTAGTAATGAAGAGCCATATCTTGAAGAAGAATCAGATAGTGAAGAGGTTGAAGAAAAGAATGAAAAAGCACCTCCAAGATTTGTTCAAAAGGATCATCCTAATGAGCAGATAATTGGCATTAATAATGAAGGAGTTTAGACAAAGAGAAGAGCTAAAATGAACAATGAGCAAGTAAGTTTTGCTCTAATGTTTGAAATTGAGCCTAATAGCTATGTTGAAGCCAACAAGGATGAGAATTGGCTAAAAGCCATAGAAGAAGAAATGAGCCAAACAAAAAAGAACAAAACATGGTAATTAGTTCCAAGACCCTCAAATAAGAATGTGATAGGAAAAAAATGGGTTTATAGAAACAAGTTCAATGAGTATGGAGCTATTATAAGAAATAAAGAAAGATTGGTGTGAAAGGGATATGCACAAGTAGAACACATAGACTTTGAGGAAACATTTACTCCAGTTACTAGATTGGAAGCTATAAAAATGTTTCTATCATTCTTAGTTTATAAGAAGTTCAAAGTCTATAAAATGGATGTAAAGTCCGATTTATTAAATGGGAACCTAGGAGAGGAGGTCTATATTGAACAACCAAAAAGTTTTCAATTGTTAGGTGAAGAAGATTATGTGTGCAGACTGAAGAAAGCATTGTATGGTCTAAAACATGCACCTAGAGCATGGTATTCAAGATTGGACTAATACCTACAATAATAAGGTTTCAACAAAGGATGTGCAAATAGTAATCTATACTTCAAATCAAAAAGTGAGCATATGTTGATTGTTGTTTATGTAGATGACATCATATTTAGTGGTGGTAATAACAAAATGTGCAAATAATTTAACACATAAATGCAAAATGAATTTGAGATGTCTATGCTAGGAGAAATTTATTTCTTCCTTGGTAGACAAATAACACAAATTTATTAAGGGATATTCATGTACCAAACCAAGTATGTAAAGGGGATTCTCAAGAAAGTTGGAATGGAAGATAGCAAACTAGTTAGTACTCCCATGATAACTAGATGCAAGTTGAGCAAAGAGGATGAGTCGATGCAAATAAGAATATGTATAGATCAATGATAGGTAGATTACTATACCTAGATACATCAAGACCATATATCATGTAAATAGTGTGCATGGTTGATAGATTTTAGGCTTCTCCTAAAGAGTCACATGTCAATGCATAAAAAAGAATCTTTAGATACATCAAGAACATAATTGAATATGGCTTATGGTACCTTATAAGTGAATATTTTACTTTTAAATAATATATAGATGCTAATTGGGTGAGAAGTGGGGATGATAAAAGAAGCACTAGTGGTGGTGCATTCTTCCTTAGAAACAAACTTGTTTCATGGGTGAGCAAAAAGCAAGAGTTAGTTACTCTTTCTACAACAAAATTAGATTATGTAGTAATAGTGGCATGTTGCACTCAAGTCCCATGGATGAATCAAACACTCAAGGACCTTAAGGTTGAGTAAAAGTCACGCATTTATATTCTTTGTGATAATTTAAGTGCAATAAATATATAAAAGAATCTAGTGATGCATTATAAAGCCAAGCACATATCAATCAAGTATCACTTCTTAAGAGAGAGGGATGAAAATCAATAGGTCACAATGGAATATGTCCCATATAAGGACCAAATTTTAGACATATTCACCAAACCTCTTCTTAAGGAACAATTTGCATATCTAAGATAAAAGTTTGGAGTGGTAGCTCCTACACCACATCACTAAATCACTAGTGATAGTGCATGAGTATAAGGGGAGTCTCATGGAAGCTTTATTAATCCCTAGAAGAAGAGAAAAAAGTAAACTCAGGCATGTATACTTCTAAAAATTAATAATGAGTTAAAAGTTATAGATTCTTGGACAAACTTCTTTATTTAATAAAGGGGGAGAAAACTTTGGATAAATAGTGAGAAGGAGTCCCTTTGCCATTGATGTCAAAGGGGGAGAAAAAGGGGCAAATGGTCTTTGTAAAAGTTTGGATAAAAAGTGCAAATGCTGTTTGTAAAAGTTTGGAAGAGAAGAGAAAGTGTCCAAGTTGAGTATTAGGCAAATGTGCCATTGCCTAAGGGGGAACAAGTATGGTACAAACAAATTTAGTTCATACTCATTATAAGCCAATGCAAGCAATATCATAGGAGTTTAATTATTAGAAGATCAAAACATTAATTTTGCATCAGAGCATTTATTTTGCCATCAATGCCAAAGGGGGAGATTGTTTTCAATATGATTGTCATTGATGTCAAAAATATTAGTCAGGATCATTGGAGAGAAGAGCATGTTTTATAGTTTCACTTTGTAAAATTATCATGCTTTTATAGAGACCATTTATGGATGTTCAAATTCAAATAGATATAAGATCCATTATGGGTTTTTCATGTACCTTCTAGAAATATGGTCAACAGGTTTAGAGGAGAAGGAATGAGCTCATAATCGATTTATTTAGCTATCAGACTGGATAGGGTTTCTTAGTAAAACCCTAAGGGTTTAACCATGGTGTTAATAGACACTTTTTATTTTGATGTTTATTGGATATAGCCTAGACCTAGTAACTTAATTAATAACTTTAGCCTTTGTCGCCATTGTGAAACTAGCCCCCTTGACCTAGTAATTATCGACTCTAAGTGATGATCAAAGGAATTTTTATTTTTCTAAGTTTAAGACTTAATATTTATCCCTGCTTGATCAATGGCCCACACTTCATCATATGTAGATGATCAAATGAAGCAAAGCAAATTCAAATTATCAAAAGGATCTTTGAGTAAGCACACAAGTAATAAGTGTCATATTCATGGAGTTTGTTAGATGAAGGACCAATGTGAGGATGAAAAATGTCTTAATAGGAGGAATTGATATCAATGTATAGAAGGCATGCACTTACACTAAGTGTCATATCCTTGAGGGTTGGATAGATATAAAGAATGAGCTTGTCAAAAGATCTGATAGTGCATGGGTGATTGTGCAAAGGAGATCCAATGGAATGAAAGGATTCAAGTGTTATAAAGTGATAGATGTTTATCAACATAGTAGCAAGTTAAATATCAAGCATGTTTGATAAGATCGATATAAAAAAAGTGATCTAAATATATAGGAAGTTGTGAGATGAGGTCAAAGTGTCGATGTTTAATGACCAAGTCAAGGTAAAGGTATTGCATCTTTAGAGATAGAATGGCATGTGGAAGATTAGATGAGATAGATCCAATGGAGTGAGTGGACTCAGATGGAACAAAGTGATAGATGTTTAATTTCCTGATAGAGATAAAAAATGTGCATCTTTGGAGATCAAACAGAGAGTGTGAGCCTATCAGAGAATGATCAAATGGATGCATTTTAAAGTTGAGCTATTTTGAATAGAGACCATTGGATCATGGCTCCAAATGCAATATCAATGATCAACATTTAAAATCATGTCCAGGCAAATGGTTAGTTATAGGAACATGTAGGAACTTACGTATAAGCTCTATATCTCAACATAAACAACAAGATTAATTGATCTGACTGATCAAATCCACATTAAATATATTGTACATTAGAAATTGAGTCTAACAAATGCTATAAAGAGTAAAGAGACCTAAAATTATGGTGTGATGCATGGAATCTATTACAAGGTGTCATGGTTTAACTGCCTCATATGGATTCATTAGCTCCAGCCATTATATAATGCACTAAAAGGTTGATCCTTTGGTGTAATGAAAAATGATGGGCCGATAGAATCGAGACATGAGAACTTACAGTTCAAATCATAATGAACTAAAGTCTAAAATTGACATGATGTGTTATAGTTTGAGTGTAAATGCATAGAGAAAAAGCAAACCCTAGATCATTTATTTATATATATGATATTTAGGAGAAATAAAAAGTGTTGAACAATTGCATTTGCTATTGAGCCAAATTTAATATAGAGTAGAGTGGTTGGTGAAGGAAATGAAGTGTGTCAAATAAATAAATATCTAGACATAGGACTAGAGAGGAATAGAGAGGATCAGAGAGGAAGAAAGACATAAAGAGAATGTGTAGAGAATGATCAGTTGCAAATTAGACCTATAACAAAAAACATAGATCTGGATTAATGTATGAATCTAATTTGTAAATTGGAGTTGTATCTCCATAGAAAAGTCTGATAGGTTGGTATCATTAGATAAGCTGAGTGGGTGCTCAGATTAGGGAGTGGGTGCTTCCTTAGAGTTGGTGCTCTTAAACTCAGGGATTGGTGTCTCCTTAGGGTTGATGCCCTTAAATGTGTAACTAGTGAGGTTTTTCCAGTGAGGCTTTGAACTATGAGGCTAGATTAGAATAATAGCTTCTAACAATTATTCTCACCATGGTTTTTTCCTTTGGGTTTTCCATGTATAAATCTTGTGTCATGTGCATTTTTAATTGTATGTGATCTCTTTATTTATCTTTAAATCTGCATATACTTTTGAATTTGCTTTAAAATGATTGAAATACTAGTTTTAAGTGATATATTGATTCAACCCCCTCTCAATATCTAGTTGTGTTTCAACAACTAATACTCAATATAATTAATTTTTGTTATTTTTATAAGACATATATTTATATCACTACCAAAGGTGGGGCATTGCAATTATCCTCAATAGGGACTCACTTGAGTCATTCTATTTTATTGAGCATATATGATTGTTACATATAAATATTTTACCTTTTCTCATGATATAGTGGCTTCGATTATATTTTTGTGCTAACATATGATACATATAACTATATATTTTGAGATGAGTGATTTGTATAATCATGTCTACAAATTCTATACCTCAAAATTAGGGCATATATTAAATAATTTTTTTAATACTCTAGTAAGCAGTATATATTAAGCAATTTCTGGGTATCTCTACTTGAAGGAAAACTTTCTCTACTTCTTTGATCAAGAAGTAGGAGGAGGGTTCACAAGACTTTGAGATAAATTATGGCTATGTCTATAACTTATCAAAAAAGTTTTCAATGAAAATAAGTAGAATAACTAGAATAGGGGCATTATTTTTGACATTATGATAACATTCAGTTTGATATAAATTAGGTCTATTCATTCCTACATTTTTTAAAATTTAAATTCAATTTTAATTGTTATCGTATTGAGAGTATATTTCATTAATTACTTGTGTGTGTATATGGAAATTGATTACATGTATACCAAAATTTATGAAACAATAAGGTGTAAATGGATGCATAAAATAAGCTTACTTCTCCCTTCCTAGGTAAGTGAAGGCATGTGTTTCACTTATGTATTTATTTTAACGCACTCATGCATTCACTCACAAACACATACCAAATTAAGGGTATTATGTAGACACCTAATTTTGGTACAAGGATTATTATTGTAATAATTTTAGTGTTTTCTTGTGCATATGGTTCATCAACTTGAGTTAGTGAATTATTGGCATGTTTCCAATACTATTATCTCTCTTCATTCTTTGTACAACATTATGTTATCCTTATTCTTCTAGTTTATATTTTTTTACTAGCTTTGGGGATCCCATCATTTCTATTTTTCTCTCTATTTATCTATCCTTTAATCTTTTTCCATTATTTGTATTCTTGAGACAAAATCACAGGGCTTGTTAATCCTACCTTGGGCAGGATCATAGGATTGTATATCCTATCCTTTTTGTTTTTTAGACCTTTTTACTTCCTCTACATTCTCTTGGTTGTTTATGCCTATTTTTTAGGATTATTTTTTCCTTCTTAAATTGGCTTGCATGTCAATAGGTCCCCAAATCAAAATTGTGAGGGATATATATACAAGACTCCTAAAGGTATTAAATCATTAAGTTTCACACAAGGTTCCAAGGGTTTATAAAATATTTTATACTATTCACAAAGAAAAAACTGGGCCAAACACACTATAAATGACTCATTTATGATTATAAGGACTACATTCAAGTTTTCATCTTGTACCAAAATAAGGATAAGTGAATGTGCATGTAGTTTTATCTCAACTTAAGAAGAGGACACTGAAGCTCTCACTCAATTTCTCCATTTACATTGCACATAGACTACATGAGGTCTGATTATAACATGTGGGGTATGTAGTTGTAACTCCCTTTTAGTTTATGAACCAATTAATTATTCCATTCTCTTTTTTCACATTTTGGGGAAGCTAGGTCAAGATAATTGAAGATAAAAATTAGGTAGTTTTGTCCATCAATTTGATAAATTATGTATAGATAGGCACAAAATCAAAGAATGAACATGTATAAAAAAATTTAGGACTCAAAAAGCTATACAAGATAGGAACATTACTAAAGGACATGATTGTTGGTCAAAACATGTCACTGATGATCCTATTGATTCTTGTCAAGATAGAGGATAATATTTCACACAGAAGCTCACACAACCTTGTATAGTCCAAATCAACATTCAAAAATTCAAAATTTTATCAAAGTGTGATTGTTCCTTAAATTTGTTTATTTTATTTACTTAGTACAACATAATTTAATTATCTCATTACTTTTGATAGTTCTTATTGGTGGCCATGAGGCCTCTTTTCAAATGTCATACTACTTATCTTCCTTGTGCAAGTGATATGGTTGACTATGCACATATAATTTGAACATAATCCACTTTTACCTAAAACATTTTTCCATATTGGGGCATACTATTTCTTGTGACCTCACTACGTATATCTTGTCCACATTGGGGCATGTAATGTGCACCCTTGTTTCATATTCCTTACTAATGTAGGGGTAACCCATTACTACCATTGATTACATGTTGTAGACCCTAAATGGTCATACTCGCTTGGGACATATATGTGATTTAACAATGATATATTTATTTGATTATGCAAAAATGTGTGATAAATGTGATTTAAATGATTATTCCATCTTATGATTTTAAACCTGGTACATAATCCATTTATTTTTAGATAAGTGATATTCAGGTACATTCCACACCTAAAAAGGGGGGCATATTATTCACTTATTTTATCTCTAGTTATATGATGATACTCACTAGGCACACTAAACAGATATATAAGACACTTATATATTTAGAGGCATTCACTAAAGAGTTACAAGACACTATCCTCTACATTTGAAGGCACACACTAGAGAGTTTTAAAACAAAATTCACGTATTCATAGATTCTACAGAGATAATGATACAATTCGCATACCACTACATATATTTATTCCTATATTTTATTTTTACCTAGTGATTTAAATAGTTACTTGATTACTAATTTATACATACACCAAATATTCTACTTAAAAATGTTTTTGTTTTTTTAAGATACACCAAATATTCACACTCCAAACATAGAAGCATGGATGTTGATTATAGGACTGTCAATGGCAGTTAATATGTTTATGTAAATTATAAGGAGTTAAGGTTTCTTTTTATTTTTCAAGCTACAAAATCTATATTTTTCTATAATGGAACATCTCTCCTCTTTTTTAACCTTTATATCATTATCATATATATATATAAATTTATCTACTTAAAAATGTTTTTGTTTTTTTAAGATACACCAAATATTCACACTCCAAACATAGAAGCATGGATGCTGATTATAGGACTGTCAATGGCAGTTAATGTGTTTATGTACATTATAAGGAGTTAAGGTTTATTTTTATTTTTCAAGCTACAAAAGATAGATTTTTTTATAATGGAACCTCTCTCCTCTTTTTTTACCTTTATATCATTATCATATATAGTATTAAATTCATGAAACACTTATAGGTTTTTCCCATATCTTATTATTTGAACCATCTAGGTGTACTTATTTGTTTTACTCTGATATGCACACACATCAATGTAGGGCATTATGTAGATAACTAATTTTAATATAAGACTAGTTATTTGATATGGTATTAGTGTGTTTTAGGGAAAAAAATCATTGGTTTATAAAAGCCTCTTATTGGAACGTTTTCCCTTACGTTGGACCATATACTGCATTCCCTTATTTTATGTCTTCTTTGAAATTTTAATTTTAGTTCAATTTAGGTCAATGATAATAACACCATTCAATCTAAAATTATTGAAAACCTACATATCAACTATTTGTTTGCCTTGGTATGAACCTCGATGCTCTTGGAATGTACAATACATTATTTAAGGGTTTCATAGTCTTTTTTACAAGATGGACCTAATAATCCTAGTCATGACCAAGATCGAGCTATATGATCCTAGTTAGACACCTAGTTTTGGTACAAGATGCTTTGACATCATGTCTTTTACAAGTTTTGGCACACTTTATCCACTTGTGTATATTTGGCTATTTTTAGGACATTTCCTATCTCACACTAATCTCTCTACAACCTTTGAGCCTTATAAATGTCTTTATCACACACCCATTTCAATTTTTTAGCTTTATTTATCTATTTTATAACTTGCTTGCCTTTATTATAGACATTTATCTCTCTAAAGACAAATTAAATGATTATTGGTGTCTTGTGTGTTTTTGTGGGTCCTTCAGACTTAACATGATTTCCAATGCCTTTGATTTCAATTATTGCTATTTTCTATGGTTAGCCTTATCACATGTTATGTCCTATACATCCATATATATACAAATAAATACCAAGACATTTATTAAGTATCAATTACATGGTTAATTCCTCTCCACCATTTAAGTTAGGGCCTCTATTGACCATATCTATTGTTATACTTGGGATAAAGTCTTCCACCTTGATACTTCAATCATATTCAAGCTATTATGACATCATATACTTGTGTGAAAAGAGGGTTTAGGTGAATGTTTATGTAGTTGCATTGCATATGTATGGAAGTTTTTGTTCACCCCTTTCCACCTTAATTTAAAGTTCCTAAATTTACATTATAAGTGGTGGTGGGGATCCTTCACATTGTTATAGGGTATATTTTACATCTTGCTTTGGTTTTCACCATGATGATTTACTTATGACCTAGACATTTCATAGAAGTCACAATAGATATTCCTTAAATTAGTTCTATTCTCTACATGTGGGTTATATGCATTGATTCAATAATTTGGATAATATGTTCTTATAACATTTTTCTATAAATATTAATCAAAAGGTCACGTTTTCTCAAATTTATCAAATCAAACAAGGATATACTAAACATTTTGTTGACTGTGTGTTTAAATTTAGCACCATGCTTATGAAAATGTCACATCAAATTTCAAATAATGATATTTAAAGTATATTCTAAAATAATTTCCTTTCACCTCTTATGAACAAAGTCATGTTTAATACTTAAGAATATTTTGACAAAATTTTCCATGAAATACATAACATTGAGATTAAACTCATGGATGTAAATATGTTAAAGTATACATTTATCACTTATACATCCAATACCTCCAAATAATAAGGAAAGATAAATTTCAAATCCAAGACTAATGATGCACCTCATTTTCAAAATAAGAATGAGGCCAAAATCGTAAACAAGGTATGGAAGAAAAATGATAGGGTTATCTTTCCTATTTCTAAGAACAATCAAGAATTTAAAATATTACCAGACCCACCTCACAAAGCGTTTCAATGATTTATTGAATGTAATGTGATAATTTCCATGAGTTATATCAATTAGATATTACTCAAACATTTCCTAAAGGGTTTAACACAAACTTACATTGTGATTACCATTAACCTTTCATACATTCAACTACTCGGTGATTTAAATTATGATATAAAATTTTAGATGTCATCGATAACAACACTATTCAAATTAAAGGCCATAATTGTAATTAAATGAATCTATCATAATGCTCAATCAAAGCTTTAAAATATTAATAATACATTGCCAAACCATGTTGATACAAAGTAAGATAATGTGCATATGATGCCATATATAGATAATTAGACTATTCCACATGAGCATGAGATTGATAATATCATTGGAATGGTTTTAAGTTCTTAATGGTGATAACTTATATTACATTATATGATAAAGATATATCTAATAATGAATCAAACAATGGTCCTTTATGCTTTCATGGTTTTATTGACTATCATCCTTGGATCACACATGGCATTATTATTGACAACGGTTATTAAAAAAATCTAATTACAATGTCATTTTTATCTAATGGAGGCTACACTAATTTATGATGGTATATTGCATGCACCTCTTGAGGGTATTAAACAACTAGTTACAATCAATCCCTAGAACCTTCTCATTTGGTTTTACCTAGTATCAGATACAAGTATTTTACCTTTTTTTGATTATGTAAACCTAAACCAATATACAAATTTGAACTATTCAGATGGTATAAAGTATAACAATGATATTAAAAATCTAAATGTAAAAGGTAAAATATGATTTCACAATTGTAGTTGTTATAAATTAAATTGACCTAAGGGTTTTATATACTTAGAGTATTTACTATTATACAATTGTATTTGATATAGATTGAATTGACCTAATGGATTTAGATACCTAAGAGTGTTTACTATTTTGTGCAAGTATGACATGAAATGAAGGTGACAAAAGGGATATAAGTAGCCTATGAATCACTCAAACCATGAACTAGGTGTCTAGGAAAAGCCAGTTCAAATGTGTTAGTTTGTATAATCTTATGCTAAATGATAAAATCTACTTCTACTATATTTTTATATGTACAATGCCTCTCTATTTTAGTACAAGCCTCTACACCTACTTTTAATATGTCTCTATGTGCAATCTCAGGGCTCACTTTGCACATGATATTTATAAAATATGTCTCCTTCACCTCAAAACACTAAGTCCACTTTTGACACTAGGTTTAGGCATAATAAAGGGGAATAATGGTGGGTTTAGCTGACCTATACCACTACCCAATGTATGATTGACTACTACCTACATATCTAATACTTCGAAGAGGGAAGTCAAACCACATGTAGATCTCCATATTAGGTGTATGTGTGAAATGGTTATACTTTAATGAATTCAACCTATAATATATATTTTCACACTTTGAAAATGAAAACATTGGCTTGGCCACATTGCTTTAGACTTTTCTAGGGCTACTCCTTGGAGGTGTTTGCAGACTTGGGGATTTTTAAGGATGTTTCTCTCAACGTGCAAGTGACTTATTGTGAGTGATAAATGTTTGTTCAGATAGGTATTAGGATTAGAAATAATGTGTATTTATATGGGACTCTTTGGGTGTTTTATCATGTTTGACATGCAAAATGTATGATCTGAACCATAAAGATAATTTTAATTTTAAAAAAGATCATTACTTTGCATAGGGATGATTTCATCAGAGTTGGATGCTTAAGAAATTTTTAGATACTCAAATCTAGATTTTACTTGATAAAATAATCTTGAACAATTGAAGAATATTTCTCAAGGCTCTACCATTTAGTTCTTGACTTTCTTGGTGTTGAAAAGCTCATTATCTCCATCTCACTATGCCTAAATGCTTATCTTATGGTCTAACCCTAATATTATAATTTCCTAGATCACATGTAGCCCATAATATGATTAAAATATGATATTTATCCTTCATTTTTAGTTACATAGCTTGAAAAATTCTTTATTCTCTTGGACACTACCATTCAAATCTAGATAATAGAGTCGATGCTAGTGTCCTAGATCTAATGCTAGTGTTCATATCATACAAACATCAAAATTTGAAAATATTTAGGTATATAAGGGTTATAATATTTGTCTTAATTAACTATTCTTGAGATTATTTTTAAAATGTGTGGTATAAATAAAATATAAACCCCACTCATTATTCATTTAACAATTTACCAAAAAAGCACCTATCAAGCTCACTAAATCATCTGCACAATTGATTTTTTTTATTGAGGTTAAAAGGGGGGATTTTTTGAACTAGGGTCCCCAAACCCTAAGAGAAGTACAAACAAAAGAGAAATAGAGTTATACCATAGAACAAGATAAAAACCAAGATAAAACAATGCTAGATATAACCAAAACACAACCCAAATACAATAAAAGATAGATAAAAAGACCACAAAGAAGAAACCTGATACTAATCTATGTATAGGTTTACCAAGACGTCCTCCTAGAAAATTTTCATCCTTTTGAAATTAAAATCAATTTGAAACAAAAATTTTGCTTTGTCAATGTCTTTTTGACACCCATTACATTGAACCTATTTTCCTTTCCCTTTACCAGTAGTCTTTGGTTCGAATAACTCTCCAAGGTGTGTTATGAGATTCTCAACATTCTGAATCTTCTCATTCATGGCATCCTTGCTGTAATTTACCAAGAAACTAATGTTATTTTTAAGCTTTTCATTCTCATTCTCTAACATGTCCACCCTAAATTAGAGACTCTACAACTGTTGATCATCGTCTTTGGCAGTTGTGATTTGATTCAATTTGATGTTTTCCTGCTACAAAAAATTGACCTTCCCTTTAAGGTCCATAAGTTCCCTCATGAACCAATGCATGATGGAATTTTACAAATCTAATTATTCAACAATCTTGTCTGAAGTTTCCTTGAATTTTAGGGAACTAACAATATTGCTAAAATTCTCATTAAGTTCTTGATGCTGCTTACCATAGGGAGGATTACCTTTGTCCTTGAGATCAAAACTGAGTTATATTTCCTTATTCTTCCCTCTTTACAAATAAATAATAGGAGAAGTCTTCTTATAAGTTTGAATCATTCAAAGCACAACCCATGACCATTATTTTTCAAGTTACAATCTAGACACTACATGCACTTGCATATAGCATATTAAACTATTGTTCACACATAAACCTACATAAAGGGGAGAAATACAATGCTCTGAGGCCTTCTTTGGAGTATATGGCTATGTAAAAAGTGATCATTGATGTAGGGATATCTGAGGTCAGATTGACTTCACTTGAGCGTACTAACTCTCATTTTATAAGGTGACATGCCTTAATTAGAGTACTAAGGGTTTTAATAAAAAATTTGACATTAAAAACCTATGTGCATGATCTGAATAGACAAATTTTAATTTCAAAACCTATGCACATGATCTAAATATAAAAATTTCAAGGTGACAAATAACCTTAATAGATGTAGGCTAAAATTATATAAAAGGGCATATACTTCATTATGGATATAAGAGTCAATGCTAATGTACTTATTATAGACATCCAATTATTATCACTATCATGCCAAGATTACATATCTAAAAAAATTTCCATAATAACACACAAACTGGACCAAAATCACCATTAGCATTATAATTTGGTTACACATGTCACACGTGTTAGTTCATGTCCATGTATCCCTAATTGGGGAAATACATTTTATAAAATTCTTATCATACCTTAATTCACTTTGATTCAAATTGTGATGAAGAAAAATGACATTCTAGACCACTAAAATATTTTAATTTAGCCGCACAAGTCACATACATGTGCCAATTCATGTCTAGAATGCCCTAATTAGGTTATTACCTTATACAAAATTGACACATTCCTCTAATTCAAATTCAGACAAATTATACTAAGTAAATTGACATTTATGATTTGTTTGATTAAACAAACAACCAATTTCCAAGAATTACAAAAATCCTAAGTAAAATCATTTAAGAAAATCATATTTGATTACGAGCTTAAGTGAGAAATCCATGAAAAGTTATTGAATATATATTATTGGAAATTTATAATTCAAAATATCTGGACCATGATGTCACCTATGACATCATCATAAGGGTGTCATCCTCAAAGTATTAATGGAGAAGAATATTAATATTAAGGCTACCCATACCTTATTAATGCTCCATTGTTCTAAATATTGATGACCATATTTATTTCTTGCCCATTCAAAATTGAATGGATTTGTGACACTCCATCTTGATCTTGAGATGGAGGGAAAGAAATTAGTTTTCTCATTTTGGAAAAACTATAAATACATGAGCTATGGCCATAAATTTTAATCTTTCTTTATGTAATGTTATTATGCAGGAATAAACTCAAGGAGATCTTTTTGGTGTAGGAAAACTATGCAAAAATATCACTAGAGAGATTTACTCATCTTTTCAACACTGATAAAATCAAGAGCCAAAGCCATTGGTGCAAGGAAATATGTATGGAGATGCTTATGATACCACATTGATGAAGACTTGTAGTATTAAATCTGAGCACATACACTTTTAATAGACTGATCTTGGAGGAGGGCCACTTAGGGAAGGCATTGTCCATGTCTTTTTGTCTAGACTTATTAAATCCATTGATTCATGCCCCTTGATGGAGTAGGCATATAACATTATGTTATTTATTATTTGTCATTTTATTTATGTCTTGAATGCATTAACTAACTTGTTTTGAAATCCTATTCTACACCTTTTTTGACAATATTGTCTAGGATGATAGAGAGCTAATTTATATAATTTGATGAATCATAGTTGAGCATCACTCTGATTGTTTATATACTTTCACTTATTATATATACTTATGTATAAGTAAACAATATAAGTATTATATCTTCTTTATGTTCAAGCATGAAAATTATGGTTTAGTATTATAGTTTCTATATTTGGAAAATTTGCATAATTTAATACTATATCAAAATATATTATGAATATGAAAATTTTAATTGGCCTAATTTTTAGATTAGATTACTCCTTGATTGATTAGGCTACTATATTTTTTAATACTTATTTCCAAAAAGGTTTAAACATTTGGTGAACCCAACCTTTGAGTCTTCTTGTGCAAACATACCTTATTCTATGATTTTTAGTCTTTTAGGGTTTTAAATTAAATTAAAATTTTCTTATCATGATGGATTATTCTATATAATTAATATGTCTCTCTTATCATATTATCATGAAAATATTTAGAACATTTACAATGGATAACAAGGATCATTTTATTCTTCCTATTCTTAAAGAGGGTGATATATATTTTCCCTCTAACCAGGTCCATGTTATCATTATTCTAAGGGGAAAAGTAGCTCATCCTATAATGGAAAAATAAGGTGAGCAATAAAACCTTCCTAAAACCCCTTCACCTCACACATCTCCTCTAGATAATGAAGATATGATTATTCAATCTGAAGCACCTAGGGTTTATGCTAGTGAATCCCTAAAGGATCAAATAATTATTATGGGAAAGGTCATAATTTTTTTTCAAAAGCCTATTACAAAGATAACATCATTGGAACATCAAATAATAGCTACATAAGATCCAAATGTTCTAGTGGTAGTAATGAATTTGTATATTTATATAGTAATGTTGTGCCCAATAAGGGGTCATATCAAAATCATAAGTTAAAATAATAAAATAATCAAGAAAATACAAAAACATTCAAACAAAGAAAAAATACAAAATATTTAGCATTTAAAATGTTTAATAGCTTCTACATATGTTTTATACTTTATGTTATTTTATAACATATCATTTGTATACACACATATGTTTCATAAGTACTTGAGTGTGATACAAGGAATCCATGATGCATGCACATGTAGGTGCTGGAACTTTTCTCTACTTGTGTAACACACTATGTTAGGGGCATATTACTTATTTTTATCATTATTGGTACATATTTTATAATTTTATAATACTTTATATTATCAATTTGGGATTATATACTAACACTTACACATGCCCATACTCATGTTATTATCTTACACAATTTACTTGATATGTTATTTTACATGAAATTTTGCTAACATATATATGTAGGGACTAAAATGACACTTATGTTAGTTATTTATATTTAAATTATTCATCTTATCACATGGCTTAATTGAGTGTACTTATTATTTGCTTCCTTTTCTTAATTATGGAACATTTAAATATGTTCCTTGTTTGTTGTCCCCAATGCCATAAATGTTTTGTTTATTTGGTGTGTGGAAATTTGAACATGTCTTCCCCTTTTGAGTGTGTGACATTTGAACATGCCCCTTGTTCATAGTCTCCTTAGACCCCCTTTTGAGTGACATTGAATGATCTTGTGTATATTCTTGATTATTTTCTAAACTTGTTACTACTTCTAGATGTTGTCATGATTCATATCATGCATCTTATGGCTTGTTATGTTTGGATAATACGAGCTTCATTAATACATATACTTAGATATGATACCAATATATGATTATTTTCTACATAATTGATATAAATATAACATGGTTATCTTATCCTTTTGAGATAAGGTGACTATCACATTATATTTTCATAACCTCAAAAGGGGGGATATAAGTGGGGGCATGTCATAGAATGAGTCTAGTAGAATTTGGTGTAAATTATATGATTTAGATATACATTTATGACATACTATTATATATTTGGAATTGATTTTCATAGATTTGGGACTTATTTTTTTAGATTTGTGACACATATCATATATATTTTATAGAGTAAAGGTTACATTTTGATAGATACTTTAGATTGAGACACATTAGAGGTGAATATGCCATGAAAATGCACCAAAATTATAGATAAATTATTTAATTCCACCAATATTCATGCACTAACCTTACCAAGATGCATTGATTGAGCTTTTATCTACTGCAACAATTGGCTCCCTTGAGTGTGTGATTGAGATTCAACACCATCGATGAACTTGAAATTAATTACATTAATGTGGGTTAATATGGTTACAATATGTGACTCAGGTGAGAATTGATTATATTGGATATATCATGCTTATATTTGGGTTATGAAAATGAGATTCATTGATCTCGATGGAGTTGGCATAACTCATCTTTACACTAGAATGGGGGCATGCTCACCCTCTAATTTACATCTTCACATCTCTAAGGTTCAGTTGTGAACCTCTCTTCCATGCTTCAATTAGGAATCATCATTAATAAAACAAATTACTAAGGGGAAACATGGTTGCATTGACACATAAATGTACTCATTTATTTCTTTTCTTTCAAGTAATTTTAACTATTCATTTTCATATTTTATGCATTAATTAAACCTATAACATGATCTTGGTTTTAGGTCATACACATATAACAAATTCAAATAGGGCTCAAGTCAAATCAAGGTGTGTTTTACAAACCATGATACACATTTATTTCCTTTAACTTAATAATTTTATCTTTATGCATTACTAGATTGAAGGAGGGGAATGTAGATACTAATCTAGATTTTATATGATAGACTATTTTTTCACACTTGAAAATTATCACTCGAGGCTCTACCCTTTAGTTCTTGACTTTCTCATTGTTAAAAGGCTCACAATATCCATCTCAATGTAGCTAAATGATTATCTTATGGTCTGAACCTAATATTATGATTACCTAGATCACTTGTAGCCTAAAATAGGCTTAATACATGTGATGTATCCTTTATTTTTAGTTATAGAGCTAAAACAATTCCCTATTCTCTAGGACACCAATGTTCAAACTTGGACACTAGCATCAATGCTAGTGTCCCAAATCCAATGCTAGTGTTCATACCTTAAAAACACTCAAATTTGAAAATATTATGATATGTATGAGTTGACCTATTTATTTTAATTAACCCTTCATGAGATTATTTTAAAAATATGTGGTATATATACAAAATAAATCCCACTCATTATTCATCTAGTAATTTACCAATAAAACACCTATCAAGCTCACTAAATCATCCACATAATTAATTTTTGCTACCTATTCTTCCCTATTTCCAAATTAGTCATAAGAACAGTATTATTATAGGTCTAAAGCATTCAAAGAATAACCCATGATAAAAATTTATCAAGTTTTAAGATAGATCACTAAATGTACTTGAATATAACATACTACACTATTATTCACACATAAACCCATGTAAGGGGGAGTACTAAATGAGTCCAAGGTGCTCTTTAGATTATATGGATATATAGACAATGCTCATTGATAGAGGGTCTTTGAGGTCATCTCAAATTCACTTGAACCCACTAACTCATGTTTTTCAATATGGCATGACTTAGTTGGAGGACAAGGGTTTTGATAAAAAATATGACATCCAAAATGTGTGCACATGATCCAAATATATAGTCTACAAGATGACAAATTACCCTAACAAGTACTAGTGAAATTTGTATAAAAGGACATATACTTCACTGGGTATATAAGCATCACTTTTAGGACATAAGTATCGATGATAGTATACCTATTTTTATGGTTGTGTTTAGGTTGACAACGAGATAATTTATAGAATCTGACAAATCATAACCAAGCATCACCTTGATTTTTATGCACCTACACTTCTCAAATCTACCTGTGCATCAAGAAATAAGCTAAGTGTCATATTTTATTTATGTTTAAGCATTTGAATTATTGTTTAGTATTGTACTTTATATATTTAGTAAAATTTGATAATTCAACATTATATCAAAATATATTGTGAATATGAATTATTTAACCGACCTAATTTTTATAGTAGTTTACTCCTTACTTGATTAGACTAATATATTATTTAAAAAATGCATTAAATAGAATTTTATAGGAGTCTAAATCTAATGTAGTTATCTAAAAGACAAGGATACTGATCTAATGATTTGAAGACAATTTGAGTTGATTTTGAATAAGTTAAACACATACTAGAGAACTCCTATAAGTGATTGATAACAAATCAAGAAATTTGGACCCATGGAAAACATTTATATGTGAAATAAGGTTGTGTACATTTGTATTTTTAAGTACAAGTCATTTAATGTGAAACTAAGTCAAGGGTGAAATTGTCAAGTGTCTAATACCATATTTAATTGTTCACAAATGCCCCCCTTTTATTCTATTACTACAATGAAATACAATTCTAGATTAATAAGATAAAGAGATGTACTTGAGCATGTAAAAAACACTATCTTTGGGAGATGTAGACACTCAAATTTAATCATTAAGTGATTGATAATATTTAATCTTGACATCCTTACCCTAATTAGTCTATTAACCATTCTATTAACTTACAATCTCTATGAGAGCTTTTACTATTCCATTTACGGCTTTTTAAATACTAGAAAAATCATTCATAAATCTATATTATGCTTATAAATTCTAGTTATATAATTAATAACATTCTCTTTCCTTCTAAAACAAGAATGTAATAGGCAGATAGAGCTATAATATCGCCTTGTCCACTAGTGCAACATTTTCCCCATTCTCCAATGATAAATTTTTAAATTCAAGACATTTTGTATTACCCCTCCCACACTTTTAGTAAGGTTGGTTAATGGAAATATTTCAAATATTATTATATATAATCATGTTAAGTCCTCTCCAAAAAAATATAACAATCACTTGGTAATTCTACTGCACACTTTATAAAGGAACACCATTATTTTCAAATCAAAAATTGATTTAGTCTAATAGTCATAGGCTAAGTTTGAAGTTATTTTATCATAGGTAAAAGGAACTCATTGGAAAGCATTCAAGTATATCTATCCATGTTCATTCATATAACAAAGATCAAGATTCACACATTTACCTTAAGAAGGAGAACTGCATTTGTCTGATGCCCTTTTGGGCTATGTAGGCATCATTCAAATTACACAAGATTTTTTGAGGATAGCTTGGATATTCCACTTATAAGATTTCACCTTTTGTATTTGATTTATATCTAGGTTATTATACATGAGCTAGGGTTTTGATTTTTTAGGTCTTTCATGTGGTAGATCAAAGGACACAATCAATTAGAATGCAATCATAGATACACACACATACCTAGATCTAGAAATAAAATAGATATTCAATAAAGACATGGCCACTATCAATATATAAGGTTACAATTTGGATTTGTTCATTTAAAGAATCCTTATCCCAAAACAAGTTAAAATTCTACTTTTAGATATGACACAATTCAAGGGTTGATACATTTAGTTTCCATCAACAATCAACATAAAATCATTTTGAACTAGGTTTGCATATTTGTTTATCAATTTACTATTTATAGCTCATTTCCAATTTTGTAAATTATTGTATTATACATTTAAGTTTTATTTGTTCTATAGCCTTAAGTAGATTTTAATAGTTTATTTGTTCTTATCATTTCATTGTTAAATAAAAAAGAACATTGAATATTCTGGTGAACTTATAATTTTATTTGAACACTACTTGTTGTTTGCTTAATTTTTGTCCTAAGATTTCATATAATTTTTTGAAAATTCATGACATCAAAAGAAAACTTTGGATATAAATCTGAAACCACTACTTAATATTTTTAGACCTTTGATTTAATCCAACACTAAAGAAATTATCTTATCACCTTACATAACATATGAAACTAAAGTTCTTTCTTTCAACCTCAGGTTGAAATTTATTGATCTCTATACATAAAAATATTTCTATTGGTTTTTAAAATTGTATTCTAATAGTTTTAAAACTACTTAGTGACTATCATTACAGGTTAAGTGATAATCTATTTTACAAACACCCTAATGTGAGGGTTACTTCCCCAATACTAAAGTCATTGTACAACACTAAACATAAATTTTAGCTTCCACGTAATGTCTCATGGTAGATTAGAAACACCTAGGATACCTTGTTTATACCATAGGAAACCTATTTCAACTATTTGATTTTTGGTGCACTTGAGAGGAGTGTAATGATTAGGGAATTTACTCTCATCATACTCTCATAAATGAGATAGTGGGTTATAAGCATATTTTAGCTTATGTAGTTAGTGCTATGAAATATTGGGCTGACACTAATCTATGAAAAAGTAAGTATATTTGAGATCCCACATAATCATTCAAACCCTTGTTTAGATTAACCTTTATGCCTTATTTTTTGCTTGTATTGTATTCATAGTGGGTTCAATGAATCAATGTTTATTTCATATTTTTCACATAATCATAAAATTCATTGTTTCATCTTATGTTCTCTTTCAACATGTTTTTTGTTATAGTTTTACATGGATTCAATGTCAAATTAATAGAGAAGATATTCTAAACAAGGCCCAATCTCATGGCCTTCTTATTTCACATGGTTAGACTATATATCATGTCATTATTATTCTCCAATAACTTTTGTCATCTAAAATGACTTGGGAATAAGAGTAAGCATATGCTATACATTGTATCAAATCCTCAACTTCAAGGGATATTCCATTACTTACATCACACTCTATTAAAGGGCACATTATGGATCTTATTTCAGAACTCAATACTCAAGAAAAATCTAGTGAAACTAATGATTCCAAATTTAATGAATATATTCATGAACATACAAAAAGGCTGACTCACTCTTTATGTTTCTAGAGATGAACAAAATAAAACTGCCCAAGGTAGCTCTTCCACTATTTCATCCATTCTTATTTCTTCACCTCCAATTACTTCCATAGCATTATACCTTGGTTTGGGCACATCAATTGATTTCCAACACATATCCATGCTTATGCCTACTCATGCTACTTACACTCTTCCAATTTCCTTTACAAATGCTACTCTTGAGCATACAATTCTTACCTTACAAGTTAAGATATTTCAAATTGATCAAACTCTTTCTCTTGATAGCCCCTCCATGGACTAATGTTCTTTTACTCATAACCCTTTGTCACACAAAATTACATATTATCCATTACCAATTATATTTGTGTCTCCCAAGATTTCTCTATATGAAGGTAATGTTGATCCTGAACAACACTTGCATGAATTTTATGCAACCTATATAGACTATGTAGATAATGTCAAATTTTTGACAAAATTCTTTCTAGGAACTCTAAAATAATATGCTCTTAAACAATTTTATTTTATTACCCTTCAATCCATAAAGGATTTTAACCCTTGGAAAATCATTTTTTAACACACCTTTCTATCAACATTGGTGAAAAGTTATCAAATGCTCAAGTTGTAAGGCTCAAACAAGGGTGCAATGAAATAATTAGTGAATATATTATAAGATATAATACTATGCTATAAAATATGAGAAATAAAATGGTTGATAATAAGCTCCAAGATATCTTCATTCAAATTTTGCTATCTCCATTTCAAGAGTCTATTATGTTTGATAAGTTAAAATCTTTTGATGACCTTTGCCATATAGCTAAAGAACATGATGTCAAATTGATTAATTTAAATAAACTCAAGTATACTTCAAATTCTCCTTCTAAGTCAAATGTTAAGTTTCAAAGAAAAATAAAAAATAAAATCAAACCTAATGAAAATAATAATGAAGCTAAAATTATACTTAATGTTGCTTCACAACAAACACAAAAGATTAATTTACAAACTCTACCAAGGAGGCAATTTCCAAGGTTACCATCATCTCCTCATGTATTATTGAATAATCTACATGAATGCAATCTTATCTCTCTTCCTTCACGAATGAAAGTCTAAATGTGTAGAACACAATCTAATTTTTTTGATGGCAATACATATTGTCACTACCATCGATATATTAGGCATTCCAAAAATACATGTTTCAAGCTCAAGCACAATATTCAAGATCTTATTGATAAACAATATTATTGATATTGGTATATCTATTGAATATGCTAAGCCACAAGAAAATGATAATTCAAAACTAAAACTATACAAATATCCTTTTTAAAATCATGAAATAATAAATAAAAAGGATAATTATGAAGTAAAATATAAATATAATGTTCATCACCCTCTTTATACATATGGGAATACACTTGATAGAATCATTGGTACAATTATAAACAATCAAGCATCATGTCTTATGATTTCATTTGATGACAATGAAGTTTTTGTTGATGATTTAGATAGACATGCACTCTTTATTCAAGCATATGTTGACAAAAAAAGCCATACATAATGTTATGACAGACAATGAATCAAACTAAAATGTGTACACCATAATAATCCTCTACTCTCTTGGTTATACAAAGCAATGTTTACATGATCCTTATAGAGTTGTCAAAACATTTGATGGTTATACACATGATACTCTTGGGCATATAGTAATATATTTATAATCGAGACATCTCAGAGTGCCCACTCCATTATTTGTTATACCAAACACAAGGGTATTTGATATGCTATTAGGATGACCATGGATATAAACTATTAGAGCACTACCTTCTATGGTGCATAAACATCTCAAATATATTCACAATAATCAAATGGTCAAAATTCCAAGAATTCAATATGAATATCCTTTAGAAACAATGATATTTAATCATCCTATAAAATAGTTGGAAGGTACATACATTGAGAAAAATGGTAATGAAATCATCTATATAATTATTTAAGATCATATTATAGAATTAGTTGATCACATCTATTTATGAGCATGATACAATTACACATTATCATATTATAGAATTAGTTTCTCCATCTAATTATGAGCATGATATAATTACACACGAGCATACTCAGTTAGTTTAAAAGAGCATGGCACATTCTCCTAAATAGAAAGTGGCATTAAAATGAGGTCTATATCCTAAGGTACCACATATTATTCAAAATGCTTCACTATAGGTACAAGTTATTACATATTCTCCTATTACACATGAGGATACATGTTTACATGGGTATGATCAGTGGTTTAGATGGTTATATTACAACCTATGATTTTTATTCAAATTCAGAGGCATCTATAGTTGGCACTTTTTCTTCACAAGAAGTCACTCCTTCATATTATGCTATGAGTTATGTAAACATGACTCCCATTACATATATAATTAGTTAGCTACTTGCACTTTATTTTTTACATAGATTTTTTTTATTTTACTTCATTGATACTTATTATATCGCACAATTTCAAGCATTATTATACCCCTTGGATTTATTTTCAATTTGGGTACTTTTTATCTTATATTTTTAAAGTGATTCAAATAATCCAAAACACTGATCTTAATTATTTTTAATGTACATTATTTATGACAATTCACTTTCTTACTATTGCATATTTATCATGTTATGGTTTCCATTCTACTTAGATGATCTCATCTATCTACTTCTTCATTCTACAAGAATAAACATAGTCTTTTGCCCATTAGGGTCTTGTGCACTATTATCCATATCAATCATGTGTGTTACATCGCTATGATTATTTTTCACATAAATTGGGGCCACATTATTTATCTTCCTCCTCACAAATTTATGTTTTAGCTCCTTGTGTATTGTTTGAATCCCTACTATTTTATTATATTTTCAAAGCCTTGCTTCTTAGCACTTTTAAAATATTTTAAAGTTTAAATATTTCAAAACATTCAAAAATAATCATATATGGAAATTTTTATACATATGTCAAAAATTAAAAATATTAAAAAAATTAAAAATTAGGACCTACACTCATTTTCAAATGTTGCTAGTCTACTTGTTTTCACATGTTGTTTATTTCATGTTAAACGGATAACATATTTTAGTTTTCAATACATAATGATTTTTATGAGGTATGTGAGTGTGATAAAATACACACTATTACATATTTTTTTGATGTCAAACTTTTCTTTTTACTTAAAAATCTTGTTAAGTTGGGGACATCTCTTCATTCTCCATGAACACTTCAACAAGTTGTATCTATCCATAAAATATCTACCATGTTGAGCTATATATCATACAAATATTTTTCTAATCACACATACTTTATAGTGTGTTAAATGGTTATGCCAATTGTTAATAATGATATTGATACACATGGTTGATATAGACTACTTGTAATCACCTAAAAATGGTATTTGGATTCTAAGAGTGTTGCTTAAGACAAACTATTCCTAGGTTATCCCTAGACCTATCCTAGAGATTTTATCACATTTTTTTAGTCATTATGCATACCACATACATCTACAGTCAGCTCAAACACAATCTTAGAACTGCATTCCTAGATCTTAGCCTATTATTCTCAATAGTTTTCTAGATGGACACTAGCAAGATCACACACATGACAAAGAAGGAAAATATGTCCAAAATTGGTGGAGACCTTACTGAGTAAAATACATTCTTGGTCCTAGTAATTATCATCTACAAACCAATGTAGGCCATGCTTTGAAAAAACCCAACAATGCATAATTTTTCAAGATTTTTTTTCTTAAATATCTCTCTTATTTTTATAATTCTATATACCATGCTACTAACACTTCTTATAGGACTTCTCCAATAATCTCTCATGTTTAAAAACCTATTCTATATACATACCTTAATTCCTCTATTTGGTCCTTTAGTTCATATTTTTAATTAATTCATGAGTTGCATTGTAATACTATGGATAGGACCTAATTTTCATCATGAATATATTTTCTTTCATACTCTCATTTTAACACCTTTTCTCTTTTGATCAATTTATTATTTTACAAACCCTTTTATTTCTCTTCTTTCTTTTTGTGAGTTGTAATGTAAGACTATGGATAAGACCAAACATTCCTCACAAATACCAATACCACTTTTTTAACATACTTAGGTTTATGTTTTATGAGTTGCAGTGTAAGACCATGGATAGGACCAGGCTCTCTTCATAAAATCTCTATATTCTTTCAAAACATTTTAAAAATTGAGTGTTCTTTTTTTAGAATGTTAAGAAATGGTCACAAGTTTGTGATTCCATATTATTATTCTTGGTTTTTGTTTCTTTATGGATAAAAATTATGCAACAAACTATGTTAACATGTTTCCCTACACTTACATTTTTCTGATAAGAAAACATACTTACCTGTTATTATATCCCTTTAACATTGTCACATTTTTTTGTGATTTGAGGTAATTAAAATCATTTCATGTTCATCTCCCCTTGATTATCTTCTTTTCATTCCACTTTGGATAAAATAAGGGCAAAATAAATATATCACTTTTATTTAACATGAACAAACAAGACTCTTAGATACCATGCTCTCTAAGTCTTCTTTATAAGAAACTAAGTTCAAAGTTTTCAAATGATAGTAATTTTTAGCACCCATGTTGGGTTCTTTGAATCTGTATGGAGGAGGAATATAAAAAGCCATTAAAAATTTAAAATTTAGATCATGTAAACAAAATATAATGATCAAAAGGTAATATAAAAATAAAAAAGTTAATATCAAACGAAAATACATGATTCATAACACATCTCTTATTCCTAATCAAAGCTCAAACTCCATAGTTGCCCTCATAATAGAGTCAAGTTCCATTAGGGTACGGTAGGATAGTAGATTGAGATAAGAGAACTCAAAATTATCTATAGTGCTATCTACTTTCTCACATATGTACCCAATCTTCACAGTAGATTGATAAATCTGTAAGGGGTCCTAAGTAATGGTGAACACGTTGTAGGAAGGTAGGTCCATTTTAATTTTCATGCATACAACCTTCATAGAATGATATTCATATTTAATTTTGATAAACTAAGATTTGTGTGGTTAGGATAAGTTGATTCCTTAATGTCGAAAGTCCTCTTATTTTAAAAAACTTAATTTTAGTGTCTTGACTTCAATAAAGAGTTTTCTATCTTGATTTAATATACATCTCCCTCACCACCCACTTCATTCCCCACTTGATAGGCAAGTTTGATTCTAAATTTGCTTCCCCATTTATATATTCCCTTTTTTTTTATAGCTTAAAACATGCTAACACTAATTTGTTTTAGTTTTATCTATCTTTAGAAAAAAATAATATGCTTGAGTGACTATGGATTATCTTATTTACACCATTGCTTTACATTTATAGAATTACAATGGTCTCATTTAATTTTTGTAAAAACATTCGTTATCATTCCTTTTTCAAAAAAATTCATCCATTTCTATATTTATGTAGTGTTTCCATTATTGAGTGAGTTTGGATTATTACTTCTCACTCACCAATGTTGTTTTTAATTCATGTATTTTTTTTACATGATTGAGTGAGTTTGGTTTATTACTTCTCACTCCTCAATGTCATTTTATTTTCCATCTTTGTCTAAAGTTTGGTTTGTTACTCCTTTATACATTTATGTTATACCCATCATATGAATTTTACACATCCTTATTTTGATTTAGTTTTTCAAATTTCTCACCTAAGGAACACTTTTTTATTGAGTTTTTTGGTCATTTAGTAGCCTTGGATTTTTGGTTACCCTATTTACTCTAAAATTTTGGCTTGGTTATTTGGTCCTAACTTATAATTTATCACCCTAGCTTACCAAATTACTAAGTACGTCATGCCTACACATTATAGTTATCTTGACTTTCCTACATTTTTTGGTCTTTTCTCTTTAGTTTTGTATCCTTAGGGTTGGTCCAAAGCAATCTTTGTGACCATGATCAAAACTAAAAAAATAAAAAACAACAATTCAATGATAAAGGTAAGTCAAGGTACATATTTGTTACTTTTTTTTAATTTATTTCCATTTAGTCATTTACTTTTATTTTATGTTTTAAAATAATAAAATTTATTTATCTCAACATTATATGTTATGTTCTTTTCTTGAAGCACCATCCCATGTTGAAAATATGTGAAACATGATGAGATTTTAGTGGGGCATATGTATCCATAAAATAATTTTAAACAATATCAATTACTAATTCTTTATTTCTTATAAGAACCCATCAAGTCTCAATCTCTCTGAGTGCATTCGTTAAAGGGTGCACTAGGAAAGGGGTGGACAAACCATTGATGCTTTACAAGATTGTTGTTCCCTATACCACCACTTGAAATCAACACAATTCTCTCCTATACATTTATTTAAACATTAACACCTTATTTACATGCTCTTCCAAGTAATTCACCATCTCAAATATCCCCTACCTAAGCTAAAACTCTTTTTACCATCTTCTAAACACATTCAAATAGGTCAACCCTATTCTAGGAATTGAGCATGTTACAGGACTAAGTCAATCCAACTGACTTAGTCTAAGACCCAAATATTCTATTTACATACAATTAGGTCAATTGGTCTGAATATGTTGAATAAAATTATGGAAGGGTTTAGGGTTAGATCTAGTTATATAAACACATATTTCACTCCATTTCCAATAGAGAGAACCATTCATTTAAGCTTCTTTATCTACTTATCCAAAATTTTACTTGAGGAGACATTGCTTTGGGTTTCATAGGAGAAGTCTTATATCTTAGATTTGATTGAATTTTTGTGATCCTTGTGAACCACAACAACTTCTTATAAAGCACCATTGGCCAAGGGAGAGATTGAGCCTCGACGGGTTTGTTTTCAACATATATATTCCTAACTCTTATTCCTTTATTTTGATAGATAGAATTGTATAAGTAATGGATTATGAATGTATTTATCTCTCCATGCTTAGGATTACCTCTAGATTGACTTGAGTAGAGTTATTATTTCCATGTTTATTATTTATGCTTATTATTCCCCACTTTTGCCACAAGCTTTGGTGAACACTAGATTAGATTTACTTCATCGTTTTACAAATCATAGGATCTGTCTAGGGTTATTATGTGCTATTACTTGACTAGAAGCTTTGGAACCCTCTCTAGTGATATTTTATGTTAAGAGACCCCTTAGTTAGGTCCAATATATCCATATTGGTCATGACCCTGATTGTCTAAATGTACCAACAAGCATAATGGTTAGTTTGATTTATATTCTCTAAGATAGGATTGATTTATAGATAAAATTAACTTTATCTTGTATAAATATACTTTTCTTTATCTCTTTTTGAATTGTAAATTGTGAATTTTATATATTTTTAAATATGGGTAGTAACTATTTTCACTGACATTGTTACAAGTTTTCCATTGAGGCATCTTGCACAATCAAGATTCACATCAAAATAAAAAGTGTGTATACACACTTAGTCTCACATCTCATTTAATATTATAATTTCAATCAATTTCATAACTAGAATAAAGTGGCATAAAATGTTAACAGTCAAATTTAATCATTAAGTGCTTGACTATGTTTAATCTTGACACCCTTACCTTATTTGGTTAAATTTTTATTTTGTTAATTTAGAATCTCTATGGAAGCCTTCAATATTCAATTTATCATCTTTTAAATATTAGAAGAATAATTTATGCATCCTTATTATTCTTATTGAATCCTATCAGCTAGATCTTAGTAGTCTCTATCCTTCTGGGATGAGATCGAACTAGGAAGATAAGGTCGTAATATAGCCTTGTCTTACCTACTCTAATGATAAATTTTTAAATTCAAGATGATATATATTACCCCTAAATTTTTTAACAAGGTTGGTTGATGGAAATATTTAAAATATTATTTTATATAAGAACATCAAGGCCTCTCTAAACATATATAGTAATCACTTTGTAATTCTACTGCACACTAAGAAAAAGAGCACTATTCTTTCTAATTTTAATTTTAATTTATTCTAATAGTCATAAGCTACATATAAATTCATTTTATTTTAGGTAAAAGATAATAATTTTCAATAATTAAAGTTAGTATATATAGGTTAATTCATATATCAAATATTAATATTTTCACACTCACCCTAAAAAGGAGAACTACCTTGACCTGATGCCATTCTAGGATATGTAGGTAACATTCATATTATGTAAGGTTTTCTGAGGATATCTTGGATATTACCCTTACCAAATTCTTCCATTTTTATTTGATTTTTATCTGTTTTATTGTGTAGGAGCTATGGTTTTGATTTTTCAAGTCTTTGACATGATAAATCTAGACACAATTAATCAAAAAGTCATAACATGTAGGTACACACACCTAGATCCAAAAATCAATCACACTATCAATAAAGATACAACCATAGTAAATAGATAAGGCCATATTTCCACCTTATCCTCCTATCATGACCTTATCCCAATACAATTTGAAATTTCACTTTCATCTATGACATAGTTCAAGGGTTGATATAGTCTATTTCCATTAATAGTTAGTATGCACAATCAACATAAAATCATTTTGAGTTAAGTTTACATATATGTTTGTCAATTTACTATTTATAGCTCACTTATAATTATAAAAATCAATATATTTTACATTTAGGTAATGTACATTATGTATCTTGAATCATATTTCAATAGTTTATTTGTTCTTAGCATTTCATTAATAGATAAAAAAATATTAAATGGGAGAATGCTCCAAGTGCGAAGCTTACTTCATGAAAAATTGCAATGAAAATGAAACAATAAATGTCCATATATGCAAATGAAAGTTTTGAAACTTAAATTTCAAGGAATAAATACACCTATAAGTGGGTGAACCATGTTTCCCCATATGATGTTTTTGGAGATAATGATTCTTGCTGAAGCATTGGAGAAGTTTGTTTCATGATAAAACATTGGAGAATCGGGCATCTTGATAAAGAATTTGAAGAATTAGGGGTGGTCATGCCCTAATGGAGAGATTAACTAAGGGAAGAGTCATGGATTAGGAAAATAAATGCCTCAACCCTTAGGGAGTAGTGATAAGCCAGTGAGGGTGCAAAATCTCAAACGTATTACTCATTTAACTAATCTTGAATGTTAAGATGAAATGGAGAGCCTATGTTAGGCTCAAGAATAAACCACTAAACACAAACTTATAGATTAAATATTTAAACTTTGATACCATCAATGTCATGATATTAAGTAGAAAAATATAATAGTGTGTGTGCAGGAATAATGTTCATGCCCCATAATTTGATCCAGTTGGTGCCAACATGATATATAATGATATGTATCTATATCTCATTTTTTACAAATCTAAAAAATATAAAAACCTTTAATTTAATTTCATTTTAAAATGTGTGCATATGAATTGCATATACACACAAAATTTGTTTTGATTTAAAAACATATATCCCATAATTTAAACCAAGTTGATAATAAATACAAATATGAACTCTCTAAATCATGTATTCTATCCTAAAGTCTAATTTTTTTGTAATTAGAGACTTACATTACTATGAGAAGCCCACTAATATGCCCCCATTATGAGGTGAGGGATGTAGCATATGAAGTAATCATCTAAAAAAAAGAGTTAATTAAATCATGTTATATAGCAGGATGTAATCATCTAGAAGCATGTGATAACATGTGAAGAATATGTCATCATAATAACAAATATGTCATCAAAGCATATATGAAACATGTAAAGTAAGTTATATAAGCATCATGTAAAGATAACTATAATAAGTAGCTATATAATAATAATCATTAATGATATAATCACTAAATAATAACTATGTAGGAAGGTGCACAATATGGATCATGGAAACACAACAAATAGGGAGGTGCATAATATAGATCATGACACCACAAACTCAAAAAAAATAGAAAAATCAAAATATAATCATATATTTATCCACTCATAAGCATAAAATGTCATGGATATGATGCACATAATAAAAGCATATATAATATCAATTATTTCACATAAGGTCAAGGGACACACAAAAAGGATAATCAAATCTCACACAAGGCAAGGACCCAAATAAAGAGTCATTTAATGAAATATAAATGAAGAAAAAAGTGGTAAAATAAGGCAAGGACCCAAATAAAAAACATATAATGAGAGATCGAGAAAATTAATATACTAAAGCAATAATAATCAATGATTATCCTATAGATAATGAAATAGTAACAATGGAGTATGGAACAAGTTAAACTAGTCTACAATATCACTTTATGTCAATGTCACAACATAGAAAATTAGCATATCCATGAAATGTAGCACCATAAATTGTAGAAACAATAAAAATAATTTTTTAAACAATAAATTTAGCTCAAAATGATAAATTAAAAGGTCATCAAAAGATATAACCTATAACAATGAGATGCTCTTAGCATTAACATGGCCCCTAGGTACAAGAATGTCTTGCATTTGTGTATCTAAGTATCATATGTAACCTATATATACTACATCTCACTCAAATATACCATTAAGTGCATGTGCATGTGAAAAATTATATGTAATATACCAAACATGTGATAAATAACATAAAAGAATAGTGGAAACTAGTAAACATGTCATGCTCAGGTCCTAATTTTTAATTTTTGAAATATTTTAACTTTTTTTGTTTTTTTTGAAATATTTTGCTTATGAAAAAATTCTAACCAATTATCAAATCAAGAGGATGGTTTTCTATAGGTATTATATGTAATATGAAAATATTCACATGTCATGATCAAGTAGTATCATATGTAACTATATCTGAATATGAGGAATGTTCTCATGCTGTAATGTAACTATCATCTTTCATATAACTCATAAGATCTTATGTATGGTGAGTAACTGTAGGTAGCATAATTTATTATGGAATTGAATATATAATAGGAGAAACATGTGCATGTTTTCATTATGGAACATAGTAATTTGTGTGTAACACTAACTTAGGACTTGATGAAATAGGAAATGGATGTTGTGTGTCATGAATAAATATCTAATGTAATGGGTGTTAAAGCAGTTCAATAGGAAAGTAAATAAGTTTCCTCTAAATTATTTTTGTATAATTAACATGAATAGGGTAGGTAACATATTTTTATGGTGGTGGGAATGGAGAAGGAAATACCTCTAACTGTATAGGATACTCATATGGAACACTTGAAATTGTATCCACTTAACTACCATGTATATACTTGACACACATATATAATGCATATGGCATTACATTAAGTTTATGTATCCAATGGAATCCTAACAACATGTCAAATACCTATATACTTGGTAAGACTAATAAAGTATAAAATACCATAGATTCCACCTTGAATGGTAACACTTTGTACCCAAGGGTTTTTTTTTCCTTACCATCAAATATTTTGACTATCATGGTTGTGTCCATCAAATCCTGAAGTGTATATCTAAGAATAAAAAATAAATGTCATCATAAAAATGTTTTCACTTGAACCATTGTCTACCATCACACTATGTATGTTTTACAAATCAGTGTATGCTTATATAAATAGTGATGTATAAGTTAAATCATCATCCACAATCTTAGTGTCATCAAACATAATTATAAGTTTTTATATAGATATATTTATTAGTTTACCAATAATACCATCCAATTGGTGATCATATGTCAAAGGAGGAGGATGTGCATTGTATATCATATACACCTAAATAGTATCTTTAGTTTCTATTGTTTCATGATTTGGAAGGGAATTGAAAAATATTTGCAACTTTTCATTAGGAATTAGTTGTGGTTTCTAAATCATTTATAGGCATACTAAGCTCAGTAATGTTTCTATCAATGAGATCCTAAATCTTATGTTTTATCCCAAAGCATTTGATTATATAATTCCATTCACACCTATGGTAGTCATAATATGTATTATTTTCATGTCACTTAGGTAAATGCATACTCATATCAACCTCATTATGTGGAAAGATAAATAAACATAGTTTCACTCAAGTAACTTATACAAAAGCATATGAGGAGGTTAAGGTAATCATGAAAATTATCTCCTTTATTGATAGACAAGACAAGCTGATTAGTAGGTTATGACATTGCATTAACCATTATTTTTGACTCATTATTAGCATCATTTGATTTGACCTTATAAGTTAGTTTGCTTTGAAATTTTGAAGTTGAAGTGGTTGTAGCATTAGACACATATTTTAGCATGTTCAAAGTTATGAGCTTAAATTCTATATCTCTCTATATAGGGCATAACTCATCAAATGATTTCAATTTATTGAACAAAGTATTTTGATGGAGTGGGACAAGTAGACTTAGTTTGAATTTATTTAACCTAAAATTTTAGAGGTGATAGATAGGGTTAAAATATAGTAGTTCAATCACAAGGGTGATAAACTAATCTATATCAAGAACAGTTATAGAAAACTTAGATAAACAATAATATGAATTTATACAATTGAGATTACTAAAATTAATAAAGTACAACTATTTAAATATATTGTAATAAATAAGAAATAATGGTACTTAGTTTAATATATGTAGGAAGATCTAGATTGGAAATATGTGTAAAGTGTGCATGATTAATAGTCTATATCAGTTACCAAATTATGGAAATTGAACTTCTATGGCCATGGACACTACCACTAGATTTGGACACTACCCTCGATGCTAGTGTTTAATTGTGATGTTAGTGTCCAATATAGAATAATTATTAGATACATATGTGACCAACTTATTTTTTCTAGTTTTTATATCACTTTTCTATTAGTGTAATAAAATTTGGGTACAGTCTATCAATCTTTGCTAATTAATCAAACCATAACTCTTCACCCTTGTAATGAGTTTTTTAAAAATGGGTTAGTGGGCTCACGGTGTTGATATAACCCCAAATACCCGTATGTTAATGGGTGATGCCTACATAGCCAATAATCTAAGGAGGGACTTATACTTATGTAGTTCTCCCTTATGTGTGGGAAAGTGTGTGTATAAGGGTGAAATATACTATATGATGATCCATGCAATGATCTATCTTGTAATTTGATAAACATCACTCATGGGCTGATATTTGAATGATTTGGACCTGTAATATGATTATTTCTATGCTTGATATGAAAATAGGAATAGATAAGGAAAAGTATCTTGGTTGTGTAGTTGATTGATTTAGCTTTTGTATGTGTTTGATTGGTATTTGATAGATGAGGAATGAGAAGGATTAGACTTATATTTAAACCACACCTTTTGAAAATAGCTCACTATAGGGTTCAACAAGACATATAAGCCAACCCATAGGTTTTGAAACATTTACAATTTGGATTACTTTTAACAACTAGACACTAGATAAGGATCTAGACACTACCATCGATGGTAGTGTCTTTATGTGGTTGGTAGTGTCTATAAGGCTAAAAAATATGTATAAATCTAAAATTAACAATGAAGGCTGTTTATTAGGTTTAAATATTTATATTAGTATAGGAGACCTAGATCATTCAAATGATATAGATTAGACTAAGAGATAAGCATTTAGGCATAGTGAAATGGTGAATGTGAGCCTTTCAGTAGTAGGAAGGTCTAGAACTAATTGGTAGAGCCTTGATTCATATTTTTAAAAAATACAAGACTGATATGCTATAAATATTTAGTTTTATTACCTACATTTCTACCTTTAATATAATAATTCATAAGGATGAAAATACTAATTTAAAAGAAATAAATTTGTACTTATCTATATATAACACACCTTGCCTTTGATTGAACACACTTTGAGTGATTTTATGGTGTATGACCTATAACCAAGAGCATGTTATAGTATAAATTAGTGTATATAATCTAAAATTTTAAATAATTGAAATGCTTAAAATAAAAGAGAGCAAAGGAGTACACGTGTGTGGATGCAACCATGTTGCTTCTTAATGCTTTGACTTGGTTCCTTATGAAGGCTTTGAGCTGGAAAAGGTTCAAACCTAAACCTTGGATATTTAAAAATGAAGATTGGAAGGTATTATTCCCCAATATAGTTCAAAGATGATTTGTGACATGGCCATTGAGATCATTATATCTCAATCACACAACTCAAGTGTGAATATATATAATCTAGTGAGGGTGAGTGATTAAATCAACTTATCCTATAAATATGGTGAGATTAAATTATTTAATCACTCTAATATATAAATTTGGTGAGGTTAAAAGATTTAATCACTTTAATATATATAGTGAACCAATTGTTGTAGCATAAAAGACTCGATAATAATACATCCCAGTGTAATCAATGCATCTTGGTGAGTAGTATAATTGGTAGGTTTTGAAAATTTTGGTACAATATCATGGAATATACACCTCTAATATGTATAATTTATAGTATATGTGTCATAAATATTAAATAATCTATTTTAAATCTATGCAAAATTAGTTCATTATTTAGGATTCTCACCCAAGTGTATATCTAAATCATGGAATTAAACTGGAGTTTGTGCAAGTGTGGAGGTCATGTCTTTATGACATGCCCCCACTAAAGTCTAGAGATAATAAGTGTGAAGGTAATATTTTTATGACATGCCCCCACTAAAATTTAAACATACTAAGAATGTATATAAGCATGGAGATCATGTTTTTATGACATGCCCCCAGTAAAATATGAAAACTATGAAAATGTGGAGGTCATATTTTTATGACATACCCCCATTGATATGCCCTCCATTTTAATGTGATGGAACTATATTTTTAAGCTAATACCTCAAAATGATAAGGTAGTTTTATAATATGTTTATGAATCACATAGCATATATGGATAACATGTCTAAGTAGATATATCAATTAAGATCACAGTATGTGATCATATCAAGTCCTAAGATGTATGATATAAATCATGGAAATATATAGAGTAACAATACAAGCTCAAAAAGTAATCATGTACACACATAAGATCACTCAATGTAATGAAAAATAATTGTATAAGGATACCATATATAAGGGGCATGTTCAACTATCACACAATCAAAAGGGATGATATATTTAAATGCCCAACCACATAGAATGACATATTCAAATTTCCAATCAACATACAATGGCACAGGGGTCAATAATCAAAGAACATATTCAACTATTCCACAAACAAGGAAATAAAAAGAAATGAAATACACTCAAGGAAGTGATAATGTAAATAATTGAAGTATAAGCATTCGACATAAGCATATTATACTAGTCCCTACATATATGTTTAGCAAAAAATGCTATGTAGCATAACATATCAAGAATAATGTGAAAGATATGAGCATGGATATAAACATGCGTAAGTGTTAGAATATAAGATCAAACATGATAATTTAGAAATTATCATAAAGGATATGTAACCTATATCAATCATGATCAAAGAAGCATATTCCCCTAATGTACTATATGATGTGGGTGAGGAAAGGTCCAAAATCTAGAAATTTATAGATCATGTGTCTAAGTATGCCTGTATCGCACTCAAATATATGAGAAACATTTGTGTATATATAAATGAAATGATATGTTATATACTAACATAAAATAGATAAGATAGATGCCAAAGAGATAATAAACATAGGAATGCTTAATATTTTTGTATTTTTTAATTATTTGTGTTTTCTTGAATATATATATATTTGGAATATTTTGGAAATAAAAGGCTAGCCTATGATCCCATTCAAGGGGTGATCATAGGTAGCTCCAAACTCAGAATATGGTACATCAAATTGGTGATACTACCAAGTAGCACATATAGGTGCCATATCTAGATTTTTAGTATTTTGGTACTCTAAAAATGTCTCATAGGACTCTTGTGGTTGTGAAGAGATAATAAAAGGAATAGGGGTTCATGGAACCCATAATTTAGTGCCTTGTAGTTTCTTTAGAGTAGTAGTAATTGGAACTTTTTGAGTTTCTTTAGGAGTGTCTAAAAATGCACAAGCTATATAATGATCTCAAGATGTGGATGATAATCTAAAAGGAGTGATAAATGAATAAAATTTTGCTGAATGATATGTGCCATATGTGTGCATAGTATAACCAGAAAGTGTATCATGCTCTTTTGGTAAATTTGTACTTGGTAGTTTGCCTTTATCTATATTTTATTTTGCGTTTGTTGGTGATGGATATAATTAATATGTACTAGGTCCTGTAGGTATGAATAGATTGTGTGATAGATTATCAAGTTGATCAAAACATAATTTAACTATTCATCTAAAGATTATTTACAATCTATATGAGCAATAAGATTATAAGGGGTTTAATATGAGGAAGGGCTTGTAGTTTTCTCCTTTTTAACCACATTTGAAACTTTAGATTTTTCAAGTGTCTCTTGATTTTTGACCTCTTGTGTAAGAAATTATACTTTAAACATTTGATGTGCCCATTGATATTTTTTTAACATTGCATTTTTTAATTGTTCCTTTTATATCCATTCTTACTCCAAGTTTTTCTTTTCTTATTTTTTAATGAATTTTTCATGGATTTGTTTTGATTTGTGGTTTCTTGTTCTTTTGCATTAACAAAATGAATATGCATCTTTAAATGATTTACATTAGAATTTCCAATATTTCCTAAGTCTTGATGATAATTATGATCAACCATGGAGATGGAGCGAGTGATGCCTTATGCATGTTTTCCCAATCCCTAACCATGACAATCAAAGTGGTGTAAATATTGTTGTTAAAAAACATATTATTTTGAAAGTTGAGTATCCTCATTGAGAGGGAGATTTTTATCCTTTTATTGGTATAATTATGCCTTTTGATTTTTTTTCCTTTGAATTATTCTTTGGTAACCATATTTGTTGTTTTGACACTTGTGCTTTAGGATAGGTACTAATACTGTGAGTGGGTTACTTAGTTGGTGCATCAATGATATGATTACCACTATATTTGAGTCTTTGTATTTTTTTATTTAATTAAGACAAAAATATTTGTTATTCCCATGAATTTTATGCTATTAATAATATTATTTTTATCTCCTTATAAGATGTAAAGGAGTTAGTTGAAGCACTTTTTTTCAAAGCATTTATCTTAGGATTTCACTTGGACTAGTAGTAGCCTATGGTATGATATTTGAATCAATTGTTTTAGATGTATTATGTTGTAGCTTTTCATTTGGATATAAAACCTTTTTAGTTATAAAATTTCTATATGAAGATACAAACACATGATTAACACCAGTATATATTGTATTATGTAGGGATGTAATATGATTTTATAATAATATGATTTTTGGACTAAAATTATTTTACAACTTTTTGATGATATTTATCAATAATGATTTGATGTTTTATGGATTCACAAGCACCTATTATAGGTACTTCATATTGAATATGCATACACACACCATCTAGAGGAGATGTGGGAGGTGGAGGGTTTGATGAAGGACATATTGATTACCTTCATTTAAAACCATAGAATAGGCCACCAATTGTTTAACCATAAATTTTTAGAGGTGGTAGATAGGGTTAAAAATATAGAAGTATTTCAATAAAAAGGTGATAAAATAATATATGACATGGCAATTAATCAAAAACTTATATTAAAAATATTATAAATTTATATAATTGAGATTGTTAAAAATAGTAAATTAAAACTATTGAAAGATATTGAAATAAATAATGGTACTTAGATAGTTTACTATGTATAAATAGTTTTTAATTGGAAACAAGTGTAAAATATGTAGGATCAGTATTCTAGATAACTCATCAGATTATAGAAATTACACTTCTATGGCTATAGACACTACCATCAGATTTAGACACTACCATTGATGTTAGTGTCTAACTGTGATGCAGGTGTCTATTATGAAATAATGACTATATCTAAATGCAACCAACTTTGATATTTTAGGTTTTTTCCCTCTTTCTATTGGTGTATTTAGATCTAGGATATAGGTTATTACTCTTTAATGATTGATCAAACCCTAACTCTTCACCCTTCTTCATCCTTGTAATGAGTTTGCTAATAATGGGTTAATGGGTAATAGTGTAAAGTTAACCCCAAATAACACTCTATCAATGGGTGATGCTTACATATCCAATAATCCAAAGAGGGCCTCATACTTATGTAGTTATTCCCTATGTGTGGGAAAGTGTGTGCACATGGGTGAAATATATTATATGATGATGCATGGAGTGATATAGCTTGTAATTTGATAAATATTACTCATGAGATACTCTTTGAATGATTTAGACCTATAATATGACTATTCATATGATTGATATAAAAACAATGATGAATAGGTAGAAAAATTTGGTTGTGTAGTTTATTGATTTAGCTTTAGTAAGTATTTTCTCAATATTTGCTAGATGAGAAATGAAAAGTCTTAGGATTTATTTATACCACATCTTTTGAAAATTTATCATGGTAGGGTTCAATAAGATAAATATGTTGACCCATAGGTTTCAAAACATTTGTAATTTGGATGAATTTTGGAAACTAAACACTAGATAAGGATTTAGACACTACCATTGGCAGTAGTGTCCCTATATCATTAATAGTTCTAGAAGGCTAGAAAATAAGTAAGGATATGAAATATATAGTGAAGGATGTTTATAAGGTTTTAATATTTACATTCATTAAAATAGACTTAGGTCATCAAAATTATATTTATTAAACTAAGAGATAAGAAATTAGGCACAATCTGATGTAAAATGTGAAATTTTTGATAATAGGAAGGTCTAAACTGAAGCATAGAGGCCTAATTGATATTTGTCAAATGTACAAGACTAAGATGCTATAAATATTTAGTTTTAGTATCTAAAAAATTTATCTTTTAAATAATTTTTAATCTTATGATTTTTCATTTTAAAAAGCATGATCTTATACTAAAGAATATATTCACTGATTGGTTAATTAGATCCTCGCTTGAATTTTACAATTTGAGCATAAGATAATTTATCACTGAGATTGATCAAAACATATTCTTAAATTTGATTGCACAAAATATTAATTTAATTGATTTATTTTAATATGAAATCATAGAACCATCACAAATCATAGTCCTTAAGGCTTTATGGGAATATCTTAATCGATAATTTGTCATTAGAGGCATAATCTAAGCAAGTTATGTGAAAGGATCTTAGGTATTGATCTAGATCATATTTCATATAATGTAATATTAGGAGATAAAAACCCATAGTAAGGGATAATATGAAATATATACAGCTAATGGATTATGAAGCAAAGCATGAGATTTAGTTAAATGACTTGCTCTAGAATCACCTTGCTCTAACTATAACACCTTAGATTATAGAGCTATATTTTTTTCTTGAGGAATTGTGTAGTAGGTGAGTAAGATGATGTTGCACGAGTATTAATATTAATATGTACATAGGTTGGTTGTGTAGGAATAGGTATAGTAATTTGATGGAAACCTTATGTTCCCCCCACACCTTGGGTGGGTGTCACATGTGTAGCTAAGGGTGTAAACATGAGAATAATAATAGTATTAGTTTTAACAACTATGGTGGAATTAGTACCTCCAAAATGTATATTAATAATAATTTATGGATCATATTATTGTTCTTCAGTTGTGGCAACCTTAGCTTCTGGGATTAATTTCAAAACCTAATCCAATTCATGAGGATTTTGAGGAATTCAATTTCAAAAATTAGACAATGAGTTTCCTTGTACAATATCTACCCCATTAAGGTCACCAAGATGGATTATATCTTTGTATTCATGATTATCTTGATTAACATGTTCTAAATCGAGCATTTCATCATTAACAACTTGATCTCCTATTTATGTATTCAATTAATTATATTTACATCAAAATAAGATGAAAAAGAATGTGCATTCATCTCATTTATTTTATCCATTTTAGATGAAACAAATGAATTTCACTATGATTAATATAAGCACCTTTTAATCTATTAGATTGCCTTAGAGGGACATGGTAACTAGCATTCTTAGATGGGATAAATGAAATCATGAAACTACATAGAAGGCTAGGGCCAAGGCAAAAAATATTTATTATCTTAATGTATGGGGTAATAAAAAATTAGGTCTGAAACCCTAAGACAAAAAATTAAAACCCTAAAAAGAAGGATGAAACCGTAAGTCAAGACCTAGGGTTTGTTGTGCTCAGTATATAAATGTGTTCACTAATATATTTTACCTTATTTTGATTATGTGAACCTAAACCAATATAAAACTTTGAACTATTCAAACTATATAAAGTATTGAAATGATACACATATATGAATGTAAAATGTAGAATATGATTGCATAATTATAAAAGTTATAAATATAATTTACCTATGGGATTTAGATACTTAGCATGTTTACTATCTTGTGTCAGTCTAAGACTAGATATAGGTGGAAAAAGGGTTATAAATAGATTGTGAGTTTATCACATCAAAAACTAGGTGTTTGGAACCACCAAGATGAATTCATCAATTTATGGATGCCTGTGCTAGATGATAACATTTAACTTTTGCCCAATTTATTTGTGTATAATGCCTCTTTATTTTTATATAGGTGGCTATAACTACTTTTAATCCAATAGGGCTCGCTATGTGCATGATATCCAAAAAACCTATCTCCTTCCCTTAGAAAGCTTAGGTCCTCTTTGAAAATAGGTTTATGACTAAAAAATGGGGAAGAATGGTGGGTTGAACTGACCTCAAACACTCACCAATGATTGATTGAGTGTTGTCCACATATCTAATAATTTTAAGAGGGAAGTCAAACCACATGTAGTTATCATTATTAGGTGTATGTGTGCAATGGTGATCCTTTAATGAATGAAACATGTAATTGATATAAATTTAGAAAATGATAACTTTGGATTGGTTTAATTATTAATAATTTGCTAGGTCTTGATTCTTGGAGGTGTTTCCAACTCATATTTGGTGAGTTTAGTTTTCAATGTTTATCATTTGGGGCACACCTAAAAATGTTTGACTTGATTAAAGATAATCAACAAGTAAAATAGGTCTTAAGATTATGTGAAGATCAGACAAATGGGGCTGGATGTTACTAAAATAAGTTAAAATGGGAGGCCCCTTTATTGGCTAACGGTAATATTCTATAACCATAATCTGGAACGATGTTTGGGTTGTTTAGGGATGTTCCTCTCAATGTGCAAGTGATTTACTGTGAGTGATAAATTATTGATAGAAAGGAAATAAACTTTGACCTATTTTGTATTTATATGGGGATATTTAGGTACTTTCTCATGCCATTGCCATGTTTAACATATAGATGGACCCATAAATATAATTTAAATTTAAAAAATGACATTTTCTTGGATTTGGAATGAGTTCATTAGAGTTGGATGTTTGTAGAAAATTTTAAGTGTATGAGTTTGAAGGACTCATTTGAAATGAATAAATACTAATATTATGATCTAGAGATAATCTGGGTATAATTTGGAACATGTTGGACACAAACTATGGAATTCTTGTATATGACTGATAACAAATTAGGAAGGTCAAACCCATGGAAATCATGTAGTTGTGAGAGAAGGGTGTGTAAGATCCATATGTGTACTCACAAGTCATGTGAAGTGAAAGTAAGTCAAGATTGACATTTACAAGTGTATAATACTAGATTTTAGTGTGTACAACAAGATTGTATTATCTATTACTTGGTTACGATAATGTATAATCAAATAAGAATGATGTATATTACACTACACCAATGTCTCAAGTTTGTGTAAGTACATACAATTAAGGGCAAAACTTGTGAGCTACTTAGCCCTCCTCAAATATCACATGTGTGATCAAATAATTCACTTCATAAAGAAAAAATAATTAAAATTCATGTGATACTTGCTACTATCTCATCACCATTCATTATGGTTATTATAGAATTTGTGCCTTTGACACCAATATCTACTATATGAGCTCTTAGAGGTATAATTTCCATAATTTCACCTTTTAAACCTATGGTTTGTAATCATCCAATCCTAATATTTATTTTAAACCTCTTGATATGGATCATATCCAAGCACCTATTTTATCATGACGTATTCTTATGCATGATTCTCATGAGGCTTGTGAGGATTTTTGAGACCATTATCCACATATCTCTCTTTAAGATGACTATTTTAGTTATTACACATCTTGTGACTACTATTATGATACTTTGAGTGAAACATATGACTCCATTAGTCCAAGATTTAACATTATATATAGGATCATTGGTTAGATATGCTAGCTTATATCTCATTCTTCATTGATATATCATTATCATACTATATTTTAATTATTATAAAATAACTTCTTTCTTCTATATGTCATACATTTCATGTGTTTTCAACCCACGAAGTTTGATTTCATTCTTAATCTATACCCTAGAGTTGATACCTTGGCACTTTCATTCTTTTTTTATTCAAAATTCTTTTAGTTTATTTCTTTTCTTTTCTTTCTATGCTACATTGGCCTTTCCCTTTGATTGTTTGTCCCATTCCATATAATTGCATGGATTTCTTGATGATTAGAAAATATAGATTGAGACCTTTAGTCATATTATATATTTATTTCTAAGGGAAGTTGTATGTTGTTTGGAATCTTTCTCTTCTTTTTATTTGATTGTATCCCTTGGTATTCTTGTTTGCATGCTTTTATTGATTATTCCCCTTCAATTCCATTTTTTTTAGATTTCATTTTTCTTGATTATTATTGTATGTGCCATTTGGCCTTATTATTTGATACTTATAAAAAATTACAAAATTCAAAAACATTATAAAATAAAAAATAAAACATTGATTTATTAGTGGTTGCATTAATATTTTCACATTTCTACTTTGCAGATGTACCTATGTTTGTTTGATTGGTTGCATGTGTAGTCTTATGCATGTTGTTTGTCGATGTATTTTTTAGTCATTGTCCATAGAGGATATTCAAGTTTTCTTTTCATGTCATTTTGTCTTGTGAATCTTATGTCCTTTCATGATGATTTACTATATGTAGATACATACTTATGCACGTGATTTATACAATATTCCATGATTATTACCATGATATATATCATGCATATCCTATGTTTGGTGCTATGGTATTTCCCACTCACATTATCATTTGAGGTATTACTATGCTTGGTGCCTATGTTTCCATGGTCTTTACCATACATATATAGGGTCACACTATTGTGTGTGTGTTTCTCATTACTTTATCTATCCCTACCATGGGCACATGGGGGAATACCATTTGTCCTTATCTTGATTGTCCACCTAGGGGTTTATTCCATTTCATATCTCCTAAAGTTCATTATTATATACATCTTACATATATAAAACATTCATTGGGGGAATATTGTTTGCCCCTATATATTTCATCCTCATATAAGGATGCATGCCTTAATATTGAGCTTTACATTTGCTATTTTGCAATGGATACATATGATTTATGTAAATTTTCTAAGGTTTTTACATTATGATATTTTAAGATGGTTCCATACATATGATTTATATAAATTTCCAAGTATTTTCAAAGCTTTGATTATATACATTTATTAGAAAACATGAAACATTTTAATATTTATTTGGAAATGAGTGATTGCAACACATGTTTTTTAACCCCTTGTATACACATAATATTTTTAACTTTATCATTCATTGATGATTTATATTATGATGAAGTTTTTAGCATTGATATCAATTAGTGCACACCTTAAAGGGTGCATGGGGAAAGGGTGGGTATACTTGTGGTGCTTTATGAGAGACATTGGTACCTATGTCATGATCATATCATTCCTACTACCAGTTCATCTTCTCAAGAGTTTCTATGTTATGTATGACCTTCCATCCTACCTCATTTATATATGTCAATTTATTTATATCATAAGAAATTAGACATATTAATACTATATGTTTTTCACCTTTTACCTCCTTGTAATGTATCAACCAATATGATGTAGTTTTGAGCATGCTTAATGACATTCATACTATATTGGCCTGGATAATGCCATTTAGTGCCAATCAACATCTTTTAACTATATCAAATTGGCCAATGTTATCAAATTAGTTCTTAGGGTTGGTTTTGGTTATTGGATCACTATATATTCATGTATTCCAAACATATCATATATAATTTATTCACCTTGCTTTCACTTGCACTTTTGACCTAATTCGAATTTGGATGAGTTAGAGATAGAATCTTGTATTAAGAAAGCTTATCTTATTTAAGTCTTGGAGATTCCATATGAGGACATTTTTTAGTATATAAATATTTTGTCTATTCTTTGAGTTATTCACATCCATAAAAATATCTTGAAAAGCACCATTTTCCATGGGGGAGATTGATTCTCAATGGGTCTATTTCAAGATAAGTATTTCCAACCTTATACTCTTTCTTGTATTTAATTAGTAGTGAGATGTTTCTTATTGCTTTGTGAATGAATGTGTGTGTATCATTGCCTAAGTTATCTATAAATTGATACTAGTGTGGCTATCACTTTACCCATTTTGATCATTATAACCCTTCCCCCTTTACTTTATTTACATTGCTTAGTTGCAATTATTTAATTTTTTTATAGGTCTAACAAAGCTATTTTATTATGCTATAGGCTTGGTATTTATAACCCTTTCCTCTTGGTAGTGGTGACATAGGTACCCCTATTTCTAGGTCTAGGGATCCATTGTTCACTACCTGAACATTAGGTATCATGAGCTATATTTGATTAACCTTTTCTGAATCTATATCTATTGAAATAGGATAGTTGTAGGCTATTCCTAGATCATGCATAAAAATTGGTGAACCTAACATGAACCTCACCATTTAATTCAATCATTCAACTACATGAACTAGCATATTACAATTATATCTCAATTTTTCTTTCCAAAAAAACACGTCGACTATCCTGATATAATTTCCTTCCTATTTGTGAATGACATCGGCTAGCTTGAGTCTGTTCTATGTTTTCATAAACTATATTGGCCACTATGATATAATTATATTATGTTTTTGTAAATGCATAATCCAATCTAATATAATTTTATTTGTTTCATTTTCAACACATTTTAGTTTATAATTTTACTATCTACTTTGATACCATTGTCTACGTATTTATTTCAATTCATTGAATGCTGAAAATTGGTTTTTGACATTAAGTTTAGAAATTTATTTTATATTTTTTGGTTTTCCATAGAAAGTATGTTTTGACAATTTTAAAACTAATTAGTTACTATCATGTAGGTTTATGTGGTGTTTTATTTACTTACATCATGGCATGAGTTTACCCAAATACTCATAGCCATACTACACTAAACATGGAATTTAGTTTCCAAGTTCCTTATGGTATATAAAAAATGCCTATGATTCCCTTTTTATTGAATCTTAGGAAACCAACCATTTATTTGATTTTTTTGCACACCTGAGAAGAATATATCTCTTAGGGAATTTACTCTCACCATACCCTAAAAAATGAGGTTATTAGGCTACATACATAGTTTATCCTCTTTAGTTAATATTAGGTCGACACTAATAAATGAATAAGTAAGTATATTTGAGAGCCAAAACTATCAATGAAATACTTTTAGTACATCTATTTGATCATTTTTTTGAATGTTAGATTAATTTTGATGCCTAAATTTTTTGATGTATTGTAGATTGCATTAGCCAACATGATACAATTCATTGTTGTGTGTCATAATCGCATCAACCAATTAGATACCATTATTTTTATGTATGAATTAAATTAGCCAACCTGAGATGAATCCTTGTGTTTTTATCCTTGATTTCATTAGTCAAACTAATTTAATCTAACTATTTACCATCGTTTAACTAACTGTATTGACCAATCTAATACAATTTATGTCTACTTTATTAACTACATCAACAAACCTAAGATAGAGTATTTTCCTCAACTTCTACTTTCCATATTGCATCAGACAGCTAGACACATCCTATTTTCACTAGTTTTTACTTTCCATACTGCATCAACCAACTAGACACAATATTTTTTACTACTAAGTACCTTCTTGACTGAATAGACTAACCTGATACAATCTATTTTACCCAACTTCTACATTTTTGATTGCATTGGATAGTTTGATATAGTTTATGATTGACTACATCAACCAACCTAATACAACCTAACTTTCTCTAGTTCATAGACTATTACATCATCAAACTCGATACCATCAATTTTTACTAGCCACCATTTGACTTGTCCTTTCTTTTTATACTACATCAGCCATCTTGATACAATAATTTTTACTAGACACATAAACTAACTACATTGGCCAACCCGATACCATTTATTTTCTATAATAAGTCACTTTCACTCGCAACCTTACAATTAATTAACATCATGATGTCACTTATTAAGATCTTTCTTGCCATCTTCAATCCATTCATATTCTACATGGGTTTCTCCTTTCTTCCAACCTTGTCCCCCATTGAAGACAACTATTCATGGTGTAAGTTTTTCCAAAATCACTCTAGATCCATCAAATGTAATATGGTTAAAATCAGCCAAACTAAAGATATAGATGATTCCAAATTATTTAAAAATCTTGATGATAATACCATCTACACTCCTAATAAGAATGGTGGATTTAGTAAGGTTCCTTCATCCTCTATGAGTGATGGGGTAATTGACACTAATGTTGGGAATCTTACCCCCAATACTAACTTTGGAAATCTCCCTCCTAATCGAAATACACCTATAAATACAAATCAAGTCCTTGAATAAATTGTCTAACAAATAAACCTTATGTAAACCTCTAATAGTTCTCAAATACCCCAAATGTAAAACCACACTTTTCAAATGGCTAGTCAACCTCAAGTCATCATGATTAAATTGAATCATAATTTTATTCCCCCTTATCTTATATATGATAATGGGAATATTACCCCTAAACCTCCTATGCATAAAAAAATGATTTGATGTCTTCAAAAGGAAACTTTATCCCCCTTCATTATGTCCATATATATTGGAAAAATTCCTCCAAATATCACATATGATTGAACTAAAGATCATGCCTTCCTATTTTAATTGTTGGCATTATATATAAGGATTGGGTTCAAATTAATACCTTTAATACCGCCAATATCCTAGCCAAAACATTTTTTGGTGATGCAATTTAATGGTACAACTAACTTCATAGACATTACATTACACAATTAGATGATTTATTCAATTTTATAGTTAAGGAATTCCAACATAACGTTCTTTCCTAAAACTAGCCTTAGTCATTTCATCAATGCTAAGTGGGATCCTAATGAATCTATTCACATTTTCATGAATTATGGAGTTATTTATCCCAAAAAGTGGGGCATAACATTAGTAATGATAATATCTTCAAACTCTTTGTTACCGCTCTTAAAAACCCTCTTTAGTTGAACATTGGGACCTTCTCTCCCCAATCCTTCAAAGAGGATTTCAATCAATAAAAAAGGCAATATTTCTGTATAGATCAATTTAAACCTTCTTAAAATACTAAAAAATAATATTCCCAATTAATTAATATGATTATCATTAATCTTCCTCAAACCAACACATGAGCATCTCAATCAGATAACCAACTTCCATCTCGCCCACCCTTCAGTGTGCTAAAAATGAATAAGTTGTTATCTCCATATAAAGCATTTATTTTTACTAATACTAACCTTCCACCATGTTATGAACCTAATAATTTTTGTTGGTTCCATGATGACATTGGTCACTCCCATGAGACATGTTGTAATTTTAAAAAGTTTACAATTACCCTCATATTTGGAGATTAATTTGATCATGATGCTATGATCAAAGATCACCATAACAAACATATTAAAGCATCCCAAAATAAAAAATATACTTACAAATCTACAAATTAGAAGTTCCAAATTTTTTCTCAACCATCAGATCCTAATACATAATATTCTAACGAACATGTTTTTGATATTTATGTCTATTATGATAAATACTATATTAATTCCCAATACGTGAATATAACAAACATCAAATAACATCATAATCCCACTCATAAATATCCTATCAACAAACCTAAGAAGCCTTCTACCAAAGAACAACTTATTAAATATATTAAAACTAATCTTATTTCATCTTTGGATGCAAAAAATAGTGATGAGCCCACTCCACCCTTGGAGCCTCAAACTAGTTATTCCATTCCTCCCATGATTATTTCTCCTAAAGTCATTACTAATAATAATCATAAGTCTCATTCTAACTCTACCTCTAAACCACAATGGAATTTGTTAGAACATTTAATGGTTACGTGGGCTATTATATACCTTTAGTTTACTTTGGTGTGTAATTAAATAATAATAACTTATTATTTATTAACATGAGGTGGAAACCTCATGTAAATAAATAATAAAATATAATTATTTATTACTTACCAAATTATTGTTAAATGATTCTCTAGGAAGGGTGGACCCGTTGGTTAAAATGATCACCTCCCTTCATCTCCATTATAAATAGGAGTTTTATTCCTATTTTAATACATATTGGATTCACTCTATTGTTTATTAGTGATTGATTTATATTTATGTCTGAAAAATATATTACAGTGTCTAATGAAGGCTTGGTTGAGAAGAAGTGAGAAGTTAAAGGTTTTGTGTTAGGGGAATTGTTTCTCATATATATTAATATCATATTTATGGGGTTTTTTACCTTTCAACATTTTTCTATGTTAATCTCTATGTCATGTGTACATTGATCTATGTTCATTTATTTTGTGCTTTACTATCATTTACATTCTAGATCTTATCATGTATTACTTCATTGATTTTATCATGGAATCAGAGCTTGACAGAGTGTAGAGGATTCATAAGCAATTTGCATTGAATTTAATATCAAATTTCCAAGAAAATGCAAGGATTTTTTTTTTCAATTTTTTAATTTTGGGACACCATATTGGGTGAAGTAGAACCTTCTATGGCATATGAAGTTTTAAAATATCACAAGCATTCATGACTATTTGAAACACCTAGATCTTCATTATTACCTCCCATAACCCTATAAGAACACTCAAAATTCTTCTCAAGCAAGGAAATAAGCCTCTAGAGCAATTATATATCCCATGTATAGCTTAGGCAAGCCAAAAACTTAGAAAAACTTATTTTGTTGATTTGGTTAATGGTTATACATTATTTAGTGGTTAAGTATCATTGATATTGGCCTATAATCATCCTACAAGGCCCTTGAAGGATTCTTCAAGTCTCTTTTGATTTATTTTAACCACCTAAGCACCATAGTACAACTTAGGTAATTGTAAATACTGAATTCTTCATCAAAAATTCAATTTTGAATCTCTATTATACCTTGTTTCAAGATTTCAAGAAGGTTGGCAAATTTTGTAGGTCTTTGGTGGCTTATATCATTTTATGTGAGCACCTCTAATTCTATAGGTGCTGTATTACCAAATAAATATATGGATTTTTATGTTAAATAGTTTGAATATTTATTTAAAAGTACATTTTTATTAAATTCTCAATATTTACATGCAAGCCAACCCCAGGTCCCACTTTGAGAAATTGGTTTTTTAACCTAAAGTTAAAAAAATTTAATTTTTATTAATTGTTTAAATTTACTAGAACATTATATATATGTATGTATGCATATATATAAATATGTATGCATATATATATATATATATATATATATATATATATATATATATATATATATATATATATATGTATGTATGTATGTATGTATGTATGTACACACACACACACACACATTTAAAAAATTAGATGAAAAGGTTTAAATATAATATTATGAAGATAAATCTTCGACTAGTCTCCTAGAAGGGTTGGTGGTTCTTATTTTGCTAAAACCTTGCATATGGGGTGTTCCAAATTTTAAAACCCCCTAAATAACTTTATTTTAATCAAATTTTGACTTAGTCAAATTTATTTTCAAAATTAATTAATTATAAAACTTTTTTGGTTTGCATGTGGAGTAACTCATGTGCAAAATTATAGTGTGAGTTTGACCTTTATTTTTTTACTTTTGACATAGAGATTTTTTTTCAAGCATAGTCATGTGACTAGTTTTTTTCTAGGTTTTGGCACATTTTTAATGCATTGGTGTGGTCAATTTATTTATTTAAATCTCTTATTATATTTTTTCATCATTATTAATATATATTTTACATCAATGTATTGTTACGACACTTATGATACCTTATTTTATCATAATCTTTCATTATTATTTTTTGATTTGTTTAGTATTAAATAAACTATATGAGCACTTCAAAAAATTTGTTGTTTAAAAGCTTTATCTAGTGTTGTAATGTCTTTCTTAAAGGGAAGCAATGGCTCCACCTAACTTCATGTTTGATAAATATCAAATGCTTAATGGGTCTAACTATAATATATTGAAAATCCAAATTAAAGTAGAATTTATGGATTGAAATCTATGGAACGTGGTTGTTGGGATAGAAAAATCTTGTTAGGATGACATGTTACAATTGAGATTTAAAATATATTTCAACAAAAAATATAAGAAGTCACGTCGATTATTTTTTGAAGTGTTAAGGATGAATTACTACTCCATATTGATAATCAACAGTCTCTTAGAGATGATTGGAAACTCTTTGAGTCTATACTGAGGGCACTTATCTCTATAAGATTATTAAGTTGATTCTTGAATTGCTTACTACACCTATGAAAGGTGATGAAAATATTGTTAAATTTCTTACTAAAAATTAAGAATATTAAAGCTCAGTTAAATGAATGCAACTATAATCTAATTCAAAATAAATTATTATATTTTATTATTCAGTTAAATATTTATGAAAATTTTAATAATTTTATTTCAATTTTGAATTCAAAATACCAAACAAAACAAGATATCCTTGACCTCCCTACCCTATCAAATATTTTGATTCAAGATAAGAAAGTGATGTCTAATTTTGATTGTAAAGAGAATACCACTTAGGAAATTCTCACTCTCAAACATATTTTTTGAGAACAATAGAAACCAAAAATCTAACCCTAATTTTACTAATGGAAAAAATGAGAATAAGAAATATGAAAATAAGAATCATAAACTTAAGTTTGGAAATTACAATATGTGTGGTAAATTTAGCCATAGAAGGGAAAATTATTATTAAAAAAAAGATAGAACTAATAATTAAATCCTTAAAAAATAACAAAGGGAAGGAATATAATCCAAACCATTAGAAGATCCAAAATTAAAACATCAATCAAGAACATAATTCTAATGTTATTACTTTATATACTCCCTTGTTTGATTTTAATGAGAATGAATAGATTTTAGATAGCGGTAAATCACACCATATGACTTACTTATCTAACATTTTAACTGATACTAGAGATATTTATAAAAAAATCTATTTAAGATAAAATTCATTTTTATAAGTAACTAAGCAAAGAAAGACTAAATTTTCAAATGTTATATTAAATATATTTTCTATGTACTTAAACTTAAATAAATTTTGTTATCTTGTTCTTAAATTACCAATGATAATGTCATTGTAATTTTTCTTGAAGATAACTGGTCCATTAGAAATCAATCTAGATCTTTGATTGTTGAAGGCATTTAAAACAATGGTTTATACAATTTTTTTATTCTTTTGCATGTTCTCTTTCATCTCATAGTAAGAATGAATCTCAATTATGGCATGAAAGATTAAGAATTGTTAATTTTATAAGTTTACATGATATGTATTCTGATAATTTTGTTGTTGGTATTACTTCTATCTCTTCTCATCATGAAAGTAACCTACATCATACTGATCCCTTTCACAATAATCATAATGCGAGTTCCTCACATCCTCTAGAATTGATTCATAGTGATGTTGCAAGACCTCTTGAAGTTATATCTCTTAATAGTTATTTATATGTTACTACTTTTATTTATGATCATATTAGAATGATTTGGTCATAATTTATCAAAAATAAATCTAAGTGTTGTCTAAATTTAAAGAATTTAAAGATGTTGAAAATCTTCTATTCTAGTAAGAGATTAAGATCTAATAATGATGGTGAATATCATAGTAAATGTTTTGATTATTTTTGAATTAATTATGGTATCTAAAGGGAATTAACAAATCCTTATTTACAAAAATAAAATGGTATTTTTGCAATGAAAAACCACACTATTATAAAAATGGCTAAAATAATATTGCATTCTATAAATGTTCTTAGTTATTATGGGCTGAAACCATGAATACTGCTATGTAAATTATAAATAATTTTTCTAATAAATTTTTGTATCTTTATACTCTTTTATAAATGTGGTTTAAAAATAAACCTAGTGTGGCTCATCTTAGGATATTTGGTATCCCTACTTCCATCTTTGTTTCTAAATTTTAAAAAAATAAGCTTGATTCTACTTCCTATTCTTGTGTTTTTATAGGTTATGCAGGTAAAACTAAGGGATTAAGAGTGTATGATCTATTTAAAATATAAATATTTGAGAATAAGAATGTTATTATTCTCAAAAAATTATTTTGTGAGACCTTTATGGAACCTCCTCAATGTTTTTTGTTTGATGAAACTGGCTCTCTTATTTCTCATTATGAAGAAACAAATTCCCTAAAGTAATTTGATCCATATTTAGATAACTTAGAGTCAAAGGAACTCCCTGAATGTCATGTTTAATCTAAAATAATTAAATGGGTAGAATCCCTAATATAATGATCTAGTCTTAATAATCTTAATAAATTAATTATAAATCAACATTCTTATCATGATTTAATGACTATGTATGAATACGAACCTCAATATTTTGAGGAAGCCATTCTAGATGATATATGGAAAGTTTCTATGTAAGTTGAGTATAATGTCTTAATTATGTTAAGAATTAAAAGAATTTAAACTAGATTTAAACCACCATAAAAGCACATAACTAGATTTTAAATGTGAAATTAGATTTAATTATGCACTAACATGCATCACAAAAATAATTCCTCAAATCACAGTTAAATGAAAGCATAAATAGAGAGAAAAAATAACAATAAAACCATAACACAGATCTACCATGGTTTAACCAATGTGGGCTACATCCATCAATAAAGTCCTCAATAAAATCTATAAACAAAACAACATTACAAAGACCTCTCATCGAGATAGAAGATCTCCTATAGAAAATGCTGGACATATGCTATGCTGCACTTTCACTTTCACTTTCACTTGCACTTGCACAATACTATATCTCACAAAATGTTATACCAAACTCTATAAATAAACACCTTCACTTTACAAAAATATCTGCATTTTGACTCTATCTGTCAAAAGCCACACCCTTGAAAATAAACACATCAACCTCTAAAGGTCACATCACACCTATTTATATAGCAAATAAAGGAAAATCTATCAAATAAAGAGAATTATGGAATGTTTATCCAAGATAAGCATTAACCACCATGTGACAACTCTCCACCTAAGCAAGCTCATCCATAATCTCACCTAAGGATGAACTCATCATGTTTATCTCTCCTCTTCCAAAAAACACATTTTTCAAAGACATGTGATCACAACCAACTCCTTGAAATAAGGAAGTCATTCCCTTTTCCAATGAACAACTAACTCCCTAAGATTAAGGAAGTCAACATGGAAAATAGGCATCTAACAACTAACTCCATAAAACATGGAATACATATAAATTAGAAATATAAGGAATATTCCACTCACATGTGGAACAATGTTCCATAAAAGGTGGAGTGGGTAAAAATGCACTTTTCACATTTGTGAAGCTCTCTAGGCCCCAAAAATATATCCCCATGGTCATGTGATATCCCCAAAGGGATCCACACTTAATAATCTCCCACTTGGAGATCATTTCTCTTAAACAAAATCTATCACTGCTCCATGACCAGTAAGACCAACTAAATCTGAACATAGTCTCAACTTGTCCAATTTGAGCACCTTGGTCATCATATCCTTAGGATTCTAGCTAGTATGAATCTTCTCTAGCTTCACCAAATTCTCCTTTAAAGATGTCTTGATGAAGTGATAATGTAATTGAATGTGTTTCATCCTCAAGTGGGAAACAAAGTTCTTTGCTAAATGAGTAACACTTTGACTATCACTATGTAGTCTCCCAACATCTTGCTCATGCCCCAACTCTTGAAACAACTCCTATAACTAAATCATCTCCTTTATAGCCTATGTGGCAACAACATACTCTACCTCTATGGTTGATAAAGATATAAACTTCTATATCCTAGAAATCTAACTAACCACTGTATCTCTAATAGTAAATATATAATCTATCATACTCCTCCTACTATCAATATCCCCTACCATATTCGAGTCCACATAACCATGTAAAGTGATATCTGATCCACTATAACATAATACAAAATCCATAGTTCCTCTCAAATATCGAATAATCCATTTCACTACTTGCTAATGCTCATAACTAGGATCAATTATATACCTACTCACAACTTCCATTGCTTGGGTAATATCCAGCCTATTATAAACCATGGCATACATCAAGCTACCAACTAATAATGAGTAAGGTACCTTAGACATCTTAAAATTTTCAATCTCCATCTTGAGACATTGATCCTTTGATAATCTAAAGTGGCCTACCAAAAGAGTACCAACAGATTTAACATCCAACATACTAAACCTTTCTAAGACTTTCTTCACATAATTTGATTGGGATAAGATCAATTTCCTCTCCTTCCTATCACGAGTAATTCTCATACCAAGGATTTAATTTACAACAACCAAATCCTTTATAGAAAATAAGTCACTAAGCTATTTCTTGAGCATATAATTATGCTTTATGTTCTTTCTTGTAACTAACATGTAATTGACATATAAGCATAATATAATAAATGAACCATCATCAAAATGTTTGATGTACATGCAATGGTTAGAATTACACCTTTTATATTCTTTATTCCAACATAAAATAATCAAATTTATTATACCATTGCCATGGATCTTGTTTCAGGCCATACGAGCTCTTTTTTAGTCGACACACATAATTTTCCTTCCCTTTGATCTCATATCCCTATGGCTTCTTCATATACAACTCTTCATCTAAATCACTATGAAGAAAAGTAGTTTTCACATCTAACTATTCTAAGTGTAAATCCTCAACTACAACTAAACCAAGAATAGTCCTAATAGAAGTCATTTTTACAACAAGAGAAAAATCTCATCAAAATCAATACCTAATTTTTGTGAAAACCCCTTGACCAACATCCTAACCTTATACCTTTTTATCTCTTTATCTTCTTCTTTTATTATGAAGCACCACTTGTTTAGAAATTCAATCTTGCCCTTGGGTAGCCTTACCAAATCTATGCTCTTCATCCATGGCTTTCTCCCATTTTAACCTGGCATCTACTTGTATTGCTTCCTCATAATACTCTTATTCTCCATTGTCAGTGAGTAATAAATAATTCAAAAAAAGAGAAAAATGTTTAGGTGCTCTTCTTACTCTATAAGACCTTCTTACCATATGAGTTTAGGGTCCTTGTGTAGAAGATTATTGAACTGATTCATTAGATACTTTGCCATCTGTAGTGTCATCCAATACTATGTACTCTTTTTATTCCTATTTCTACAACTGATTCTTATGCAAGAATTTTTCATTAAAGACTACATCTCTAGACCAAAATATTTTTTTATCTTTAATAATTCATAAATGGAAACCAAAGTCATCCTCATCATATCTAATAAATATGCATTTCTCTGATTTTGCCTCTAACTTGGTCCTATCCTCTTTATTAATGAGAGGAAAAGCCTCACATAAAAAGACTTTAAGAAAAAAATAATCAACATTCTTACCAGACCAAACTTGTTTAGGAATGCCTCCATCCAATGGTATAGAAGGTCATATGTTAATCAAATAAAATACCGTGCTAACTACTTTTACCCAAAAATGTAAAGGCAACCCTGCATGTAACCTCATGCTCCTTGCACATTGTATTATCATTTAGTTCATCCTTTAAGATACCCCATTTTGATGTGGAGTTTTTGGAGCTATCCTTTTCCTATGAATTCCATTATTAGAATAATAATAGAAAAAATATTACTACAATACTCACCTCCATTATCTGATCTGAGACATTTTAACTTGAGACCTATTTCATTCTCAACCAAGGCTTTCCACTTCTTAAAAGTGTCAACATACATCATATTTCTTTTTAATGCAATAAAATCAAAATTTTATAGTTACATCATCAATAAAAGTGACATAATAACTGGAACTACCAATAGAAGATACTTGAGTTGGTCCCCATACATTTGAATATACCAACTCTAATTTATGCTCTTTTTTTGTGGATCTAACCTTCAAGAACCTAGCCTAATTATGTTTATCATACACACAATTCTCATAAAAGTCTAGATCTATATCTTTTAATCCAATCAAATTGTCTTTTAATATCTCCATGCCCTTATGGCTCATATGATCGGGCATGTAGTTCCACATAGTTGCATCTCCATCTGCAACAAATAAATCACAAGAATCAACACTACTAGTAAAATATAAAGTAACAAATTTATTACCTTTTGAAACCATAAGAGAACCTTTGGTAACTTTCCAAGAATCTATAGTAAACATTACCAAACATTTGTCACTACCCAATTGCCCCACTGAAACCAAATTTCATCTCAACATAGGCATGTGTCTGACATATTTAAGTAGCCATGTGTTCCCATTTTGCATTTTAACCTGAACACAACCCTTCCCTACTATCTTACATTGTTCATCATCACCAAGATAAACATGTCCTAAATTATCTTAAACATAATCAATAAAATAATGCCTATGCGGGGTGACATGAAAAAAAGCCCCTAAATCTAATACCCAAGGCTCAAAAAAACTATCCATAAAAATAATTAAGGCATATTGACATGCTTTATCTGAGGTCACATTTATCTCATTCATTTCCTCATTGGCATTCTTATCCCAAAGTGATCAACAATCCTTCTTTGAGTGTCTACTCTTCCCACAATACCAACATATCATCTGGGATCTAAATCTACCCTTTGACTTTCCATGATTTCCTTTGCTCTTATGATTTTACCTCCCTCTAGTATCAACAGAGAAAGCATTACCTGAAGATGATTTACTAGTGATTTTAGTTCACATTTCCTCACTAAAAATCACACTTACAACATCCTCAAAATTTAAGCTTCCCTTGGTAGGGGATGCATTACTCACAGCCATAACCAAACTATCCTAACTATCGGGTAAAGAACACAAAATCAACAAATATTTAACTTCATCATCAAACTTAATTCCAACATAAGTGAGAATACTTAATATTGTATTAAAATCATTTAAATGACTAGTAATAGAACCATTCTCAGACATTTTCATATTAAACAATCTTTTCATAAGAAATTTTTTATTTGGGGTTGAGGGTTTCTCATATAACTTCCCAAGTTTATCCATGAGATCCTCTGTAGTTTTCTCATTAGAAATGTTAAATGCAACAAAAGATGTAAAGCATAATTGTATGGCTCCCCATTCCTTCTTGTCAAGCAATAACCAATCTGCATCACTCATACTAACATGTTATTTTACTCTCCCCTCCAAGGGGAGATGAAGCTCCTAATATAGGTAATCTTCCATCTAGATTTTTTATAAATGAAAATTCTTACCATCAAACTTCTCAACCCTAAATTTGATTTCTTCTCCCATAGTTCCCACTTAAGCTAATAAGCTTTCCTATGATTTACCACTTCAGCAAAACATAACCAATGGCTCTGATACCAGTTGTTAAGAATTAAAAGAATTTAAACAAAATTTAAATCACCATAATATCACATAACAAGATTTTAAATGTGAAATAGAATTTAATTATGCACTAACATGCATCATGAAAACAATTCTTTATATCATAGTTAAATGAAAACATAAATATAGAGAAAAAATAGCAATAAAACCATAACATAGATCTACCATGGTTCACCCAATGTGGACTACATCCACCAAGAAAGTCTTCAATGAAATCTATAAATAAAACAAGATTACAAAGACCTCTCATAGAGATAGAATATATCCTATAGAAAATGCTACACATGCTATGCTGCACTTTCACCTGCACCTACACAATTCTGTATCTCACAAGTTGCTATACCACACCCTATAAATAAAAACCTACACTTTGTAAAAATATCTGCACTTTGACTCTATCTCTCAAAATCCACACCCTTGTAAATAAAAACATCAACCTCTAAAGGTCACATCATACCTGTATATATAGAAAATGAAGGAAAATCCACCAAAGGAGAATTGTGTAATGCTTATCTAAGATAAGCATTATCCACCATGTGACAACTCTCCTCCACATAAGCAAGCTCATCCATAATCCCACCTAAAGAAGAACTCACCATGTTTATCTCTCCTCTTCCAAAAAACACATTTTCCAAAGACATGTGATCACAACCAGCTCCTTGAAACAAGGAAGTCATTTCCTTTTCCAATAGACATCTAACTCTCTAAGATCAAGGAAGTCAACATGAAAAATATGCATCTAAAAACTAACTCTATAAAATATGAAATACATAGAAACTATAAATACAAGGAATATTCCACTCACATGTGGAACAAGGTTCCACAAAAGGTGGAGTGGAGAAAAATGTGCTCTCCACATTTGTGGAGCTCTCTAGGCCCCAAAAATATATCTCCATGGTCATGTGATAGCCCCAAAGGGATCCACACTCAACAATTGGTATCAAAGCCCTCTATAGAACCTCAAATAATTTAAAATATAAATAATTAAGAATAAGAATATTATTATTCTCAAAAAATCCTTTTGTGAGCCCTTTATAGAACCTCCTCAATGTTCTTTGTTTGATGAAACTGGTTCTCTTGTTTCTCTTTATGAAGAAACAAATTCCCTGGAGTAAGTTGATCCATATTTAGATAGCTTAGAGTTGAAGGAACTCCCTAAATGTCATGTTTAATCTAAAATAGCTAACTAGGCAAATCCTTAATCTAATGCTCTAGTCTTGATAATCTTAATAAATTAATTATAAGTCAACATTATTATCATGATTTAATGACTATATATAAATGTGAACTTCAATATTTTGAGGAAGCCATTCTAGATGATATATGGAAAGTTTCTATGTAAGTTAAGTATAATGCCTTAATTAGAAATCAGACTCAAGATCTTGTCCCACCACTTAAAAGACATATTATTGATTGTAGTTAGATTTATAAAATCAAATATAATTCAATTGATAAAATATATAAACTTAAAGTAAGATTAGTTGCTCATGAGTTTACTTAAAAACTTAAGATTGACTATGTTGAAACCTTTACTCTTGTAGTAAAAATAAGTACTGTTAGATTGCTTAATGATCTTGCAGTCCAAAATGGTTGTTTTATACACCAAATGGATATTTAAAATACATTTCTAAAAGGTGATTTAAAATATGAAAATAAATGTCTCAACGTAAAGTTTTTACTAACCGTAACAAAGATCATTATGTGTATAAGTTAAAGAAATCTCTATATAATTTAAAATAAGCTCCCTGAGCTTGATATTCTAAAATTACTAGTTATTTTAAAGAATTAGGTTTCTCTAACTACTATTCTAATAATAATATCTTTGTTAAAGTTGAAAATTATCATTTAATATTAATTGTATTATATGTTGATGATATTTTGAATATTGTGATTAGTTTAATTAATAAATATAAGCATAAACTAAGTTAAATATTTAAAATAATTGATTTAGGCATTCTACATTTTTTAGGAATGATTATATTTCAAGATAAAAAATTCATTATTGTATCACAATCTCAGTATGCACATAATATTATTTTAAAGTTTAATATGCTTGATTGTAAGCCTACATCTAATCCTATTGAACTTGGGTTAATCTTGATCCAAAACCTACATGTGAAAAAGTAACTCTACTCTATATAGATAGGTTATCGGTAGTTTGATTTATCTAATTATTACCAAGCCAAATATTTCATATGTTGGTGTTGTTTTTATATTTATTCAAGATCCATATTTGGATCATAAGAAATTATAAAAGAGAATACTTCAGTATATCAAAGGAACTATAAATTTTGGTTTATTTTATTCTTTCATTAATAATTGTTCTTTTATAAATAATGCTATTTATATGGTTAGTATTATGTTAACCATGTTGGTGATACTATATATCAAAAATATACTTTTGGATATATGTTTAAATTTGATATAGGTGCTATCACTCGGAGCAACAAAAAATAATCTCCTATTTCTATCTCTTCTATAAGGAGTATAGAAGTGATATAGAAGTTGTTATAGAATCCATGAGGCTGTAAAGGTTATTAAAAGAAATTCATTTGAATGTTTTTCATAATACCATCCTTTATTGTGATAACCAAAGTCGTATAGTTCTAGAAAAAAAATTAGTGCAACCCCAACAAATTGAAGTTATGTGAATTTTATTTGAAAAAAAGTCCTTAATGGTGATATTGATCTATAGTTTTATCCTATGAATGAACAAGTGGAAAATAATTCATAAAACCACTTAGTACTACCAAGTTTTGTCAGTTTCATTCAATGATGGGCATCTCAAAATTACCTTTAAGGGGAGTTGTGCATGATAATGTCACTTTCTAATGTCCATGTGTTCTTTCTTATTCTCTATACTTATTATCATTGTAATATATCACTTTATGTGATTCTTGTAAACTTTATGTAAAAGTTTTAATTTTGTACCCTAATACTTAAAATCATATTATAATGGAGGTCCTTATGTTATAAAATGCTTCAATAATGCTTAGATGATTATTCATGAGAAATTGTGAGATATAGTCTCATGTTCATGCTAGCCTAAACTTATTTTAAGTAGTTTATATATTACAATTCATTTTGTTTCAAAAAGTGATGTTTGGTATGATGAGGGTTTTTATATCCTTCAATTTTATATATAATATAATTCCCTTTTTAAGGTGGTTATGGCCTGTATCCCCACTTAGCATTAAGGGGGAGTGTTAGAAAATTTAATGGCTAAGTGAGTTATTTTAGACCCTTAGTTTACTTTGGTGTGTAATTAAATAATAATAATTTATTATTTATTAACACGAGGTGAAAAACTCATGTAAATAAATAATAAAATATAATTATTTATTATTTACAAAATTATTGTTAAATAATTTTTAAGGATGGACCCATTGGTTACAATGGTTACTTCCATTCATCCCCATTATAAATAGGTTTTTAACCCTATTATAATATATATTGGATTCATTCGATTATATATTGGTGATTAAGTTATATTTATGTGTGGTAAATAAATTACATTGTCTTGTGAAGGCTTGATTAAGAGGAAGTGAGAAGTTAAAGGATTTGTATTGGGGGTATTATTTCTCATATATATGAATATCTTCTTTGTGGGTTTTTTACCTCTTGAGGTTTTCCCATGTTAATCTATGTGTCATGTGTACATTGATCTATGTTCATTTATTTTGTGTTTTTCCATCATTTACATTCAAGATCTTGTCATGTATTACTTCATTAATTTTATCATAATTTTTTAGATGAGCTTAATTTTATGACTTATAAAATTCATCTCATTGAATTAGTAATAACTTTTCCTTATCATCGCAAGTTTCTCATTCAATAATTGCAAGACATTGAAGAGCCCTCATCTTGTGAATCTGAAGTGCCTATCCTAGCCTTTGAATGTCTTGAACATATGAAAATTCATGATATAAAAAACATTTATCAATATTCCTCCTCTAAGAAATCTACCATAGAGTTTTTAGAAGAAGATATGATTAACGATGAAACATTGTTTTGAGATGATGACCCACCCCTCTTTATTAAGTTTGGAATAAAAAATTTTTCTAACAAGAAAGGTCTTGGTGGATGAATGATCCACCATTAATATTAATTATCTTTGGCTACTCAAAAAACTTGGATACTCTAAAGATAATCTTAAGTCAACTAGACTCACTTGTCATGGATTTGATAAAACTAATCAAAATCCTCTTAGTTGCATTTGGCTCCATCTCACTGTTAGACCAAAAAAAATATGCACCAAACATATGGTATTAGATCTTCCACTTTATTATAACATGCTTTTAGTTGCATTTGGATCCATCTCACTGTCAGACCAAAAAAAATATGCACCAAACATATGGTATTAGATCTTCCACTTTATTATAACATGCTTTTAGTTCATCCATGGATTCATCACATTAGAGATATCACATCTTCCAGTGGATAATGGACAAATTTCATCCATAATGGTAAAAATTACAAGCATGAATCAAATCCCAACCCTTGGGGCATTCAACTTCTTAATCCTAAATCTTAGTATCACATCCCCACTATTTCTCATATTAATAGTCCACCTCTTCCTAAGTTATTCAACATGAATCATGACCTACAAGTACTTCTTGTTAATTTTGATGATGCTAAACCCAATGAGTTTCAAAACATTTGTAATACCACTAAATTACCTCCTTATATATCATAATGGCTTCCTCTTATTATTCCATGAGATATGAACATTCCTTTGATTGATGATAATACTGAAAGTCCTTCCTCACACAATGTTAATAAATGAACATACATAGAAGATGACATTGTCTAGAATGATTATGGGGTAGCCAAACTATTTCAATATCCCTTATTAATTCCCACAAGCACTTTTAGTATCATAGATGTATCTACTAAAGACACCACCAAATTTGTTCAACCCACATCTCACAAATGTAACATTTATCTATCCTATTATGATGATTCCATTATGGCCCAATCCTAATTAGGGAATTAGATGCAATGCATTATCAAAAGACTCTTGAAAAAATGCATGCATTCAACAAATATGTCCATGTGGTTTACAATATTATCTAATCCTAGTCAAGATGAACTATAACCTAAAGGTCATTTCCCTTATATTAACCCACCTTTGGTAAACACTGCATGGGTTGTCTAATAAATTGATTTCCCCAAAGTTAACAAAATTGACCAGCCCAATACCATATAGATATTTTAATGTAGTTCTAAATTTATTAGCCAACCTAATATCATCAATATTATCCTTTTGATTTTAGACTATACTGGCCAAACCAATATAGTCCAACCTTTAGTCCCTGACTGCATCAACCAAGTATCATCAAATGATGTTATAGTTTCAATATCATTATCACCTATAATAAACCCTATTGGCCAACCCAATATAGTTAAAAATACTTCTATTCCTACTAATTATTTTAACCATCCAGATATAGTTTAGACTGGTCTTCCTATACCAAACTATATTAACTAGGCTAATACCCTATAACCAAAATCCTTACCTTATACTTAACCCCCTAAAATTACCTTAGATTTGAAAGCTACTATTGTAAGATAGATACATTCTGAGTTTGACATCAAAGATAATCAAATTTTAGACCTTAAAGTAAACATCAAATACTATGGACCTTTAGCTATGCTTCCTAGTGATGAATCCATCTTATAATTGCTCTATGATAGAGAGCCTCATATCCCTCATAAAAATCCCAAGCTCGGAAATTTTTATAAGAAATCTCCTCACTTCAATAATTTTGTTTCTAGAATTTATCTAATAATGCATCCTATTTCTAAGCTTCCTTTAGCTCCATATGATTTGCAAGACATAAATGCCATTCTTATTGAAGAAACTTTCGCTATTAACTATGGCATAAGTACATCTCCTAAACCAATTATTATCTCTAAGGAATTTCCTTCTAAATACAAATATAACTTTAGCCCCTTTTTTGAAAAATATCATGAAGACTTTGCTTGGTAATACAAATACATGCCTAACATTGAACCTAGCATAGTTTTCCATAACATCATAACCTATCTAGATGTGAAACTTGTCCACTAAAAGCAATATAAGTTTCCTCCTAAGGTTTCCACCTTGTGTCATAAAGAAAAAATAAAGCTCTTATATTCTAAGTTCATCAAGCCAGTAGATTATTTAGAATGGGTTTCCAACATCGTTCCCATTTGCAAGAAAGTCACTATGGTCATTCACATCTGTATCAAATTTCATAAGCTAAACTTAGAATTCCCTAAAGACAACTTTAATTTACTATCTATTGATTCAATTGTTGATTATATAGATAACTATAAGATGTTCTCTCTCAAAATATTTTATTGGGATATAATCAGATTCATATTACTCATAGGGATGAACATAAAACCAATTTACTATTGAATGGGGAACATATTCCTAAGTTAAAATGTATTTTAACCTTAAAAATGCTGGAATAACCTATAAAAGTGTAATGAATCATATATTTCATGATCTTATCCATAAAATAGTCAAAACCTATGTGGATGATCTTATTGCCAAATCAAAGCATCATGAAAATAATCTTTACAATATTGATATCATTTCATTAATCTCATCAAACATTAATTTAGACTCAATCCTTAAATTTTTTTTTGGCATCACTTACAGAAAATGCTTAGAATCTTTAGTTTCCTTGTGAGGGATTAATGTAGATCATGCTAAAATTAATGTAATTGTTAACATGCCTCTTCCTCAATCTATATCTAACCTTATAACCTATCTTTAAAAACTTGGGGAAATATGAAAATTCATTCCCATGATGGGTTACCACATCTATTCATTAAATTCCCTCCTTAAGAAAGATATTACTCTTGAGTGGATTGATGCATGTAAAAAAAATATTTCAACAATATGAAGGAATCACTACTTCATCTTCCTACTCTTTGACCACCTTGTAGTGATCATCACCTAATGTTGTATATGTCATCTACCCCCATATCAATTGGATAAATTATTTCATAACAAGATGAGCCCATAAAAGGGTATGACATTTAATACATTAGTAATTCCTTCATAGATTGGAGACTCATGACAAAAAAGTAGAACATGTCTATCTTTCCATCTAATTCACAACTAAAAAGATTTAAAATCATATGATTTATTAGACCACTTATGTCATTGTCCATTATGATCCCCTTCATCATTTATTATCTAAGGCTTTCTTGCCTAGAGATCAAATTGGCAAATGGATGACATTATTAATGGATTTTGACTTAAGAATTGTTACCCAAAAATCAGTTAAAATCCAAGTGATGATTGATCAACTTACCACCACTCTTATACTAGATATAAGTCACCTTAAATACACTCTTATTGAAGAATAGATCCTATTAATTTAATGTATTAACTAAGTTGTGTCTCTTAAAGAATACTTCTACAAATTTATGGCTGATCTTAAGGTACACACCCTCAAAGAATAAATAATTGTAGTCTACAAATCTAAATCCAAGTTATTATATAAATATTACCTAAAACTATAATATACATTCATGATGAAATTGGAAACTTCACGTTGATGGAGCTAAATGCCTTCAAGGAGTTGGAGCATGTTGTGTCATAGTTGACCCTTATAGAAAAATCATTCCTCTATATTTTAGATTATAAATTTAACGTCACTAATAACATGGTTGAATATGAATCTCTCATCCTTGGGATGTAATCAATCATAGATTTAAATATCCTTAATTACATGACTTAGGATTTTCATAGCTTATATATATCAAGTCAGTGTTGAATTTCAATGTAAAGATGAAAATATCATTGCATATCATCATTTCATTTCTGCTATTGCTAAAGAGTTTACATATTTCAAAATATAAATAATCCCATGAGAATAAAATAATATAAATGATTCTCTTTATTTTTCATCTTCTCTTTTTCACCCTAATCATGCATTACATGGCTCATAGTCATCAAACATATGAGGAAATATCCATCTACTCTTAAATCTAAGGATAATTCTCTTATTTTACACCTCGAGGCCATCACCACTAGACAAAGCTTATGGTATAAATATATCATCCAATTCATTGAACATCATACTTATCCTTTAGAGGCTGACTCTTGTGAAAATATTAGACTATACAAGCAAGCTTACAAATACATAATTTGACATAAGATCCTTTATTATCATAAGGTTAAAAGTACCTTGCTCTATTATGTTATTAAATAAGAATTTCCTACTATTATTGAGCAAGTGCATGGGGGAATTTATAGTTTACACTATAGAGGACATGATACAACCTAGAAATACCTATGAATGGGATAATTTTGTATTGATATTGAATAAGATGCCATAACATTTACTAAAAATTGTAATCTTTACTAACTCCATGATGATCTAATTCACTCTCCTTCAGCTGAAATCCAAACCTTAGAGTCTCCTTGGCCATTTTATATATGGGGATTAGATGTCATTGGTAAGTTACCTATGTTTGAAGATGGTTGTGTATTCATTATTAGCACCACAAAATATTTTACTAAGTGGGTATAAGCTATAACCCTTGTTAATGTTACCAATGTCACTATATCAAAATTTATACTTAATCAAATCATATTTCATTTTAGGATTATTCACTCCATCATATCTAAAAATGGTGGGAATTTAAAAAATAAAGACATGAAGCATTTATGTGAAAAATTCAAATTCATGCACAAATTTTTGACACTTTATCACCCTCATTACAATGGTCAAGCTGAAGCTACCAACAAAACCCTTAACAAGATCTTACAAAAGACTATTAGGGATTCTCATTTAGACTATCACCTCAATATTTATCTTAAACTTTGGTATTATCATACTAGCACCCATACTGCCATTGGGGCAACTACCTTGTATTATTTAGTTTATGGATCCAAAGCCATCTTACCTTTAGAAGTAGAGTTACCCTCTTTACACATTTTTATTCATGACATCATTCCCATTGAAGAGATTTGTGAAACTTATCTTCACACTTTATATTTAATTGATGACAGATATATAAATTATTTATAGCATAATTATTAGTACAAAACTTACATAGCCAAACAACATAATAAAAAATTCAAAGTTCACACTTTCAATGTCAGAGACATAGTGCTAAAACTAGATTACACTCATGACAAAGAGGAAAAGTATGCCAAAAAGTGTTGGGGTACCGATTTATTTAAATAAATCCTTGGAACTAGTACTTATAAATTGCAAAAAAAATAAGGACATGTCTTTAAAGAACCAACCAATGCTTAGTTTTAATATAAGTACTTCACTTAGACTCATGTTATTCTTAGTTTTACTTTCTACATTACTTTTCCATTTCTAGTAATTTATTAATTACATGATTATAATTAGTTTTATATATATTGTGGTGATAAAATTTCTTATAGGCTTCACTTTGAATTTCTTCTTGTAGGTAACATTCTCTTATTTTACACACCTTTGGGTCTATCTTACCCATTACCCCTAACACCTATTTTAGGTCCTTGGGTTTTTTTATCTTTCCTTAAATTTTGGTTTTTTAGTTTTTGAGTTGAATTTTAATACCTTAGATAAGACAGTCCTTCCTCATAAACACCCATTCATACCTTTTTTATTCAACCATTGTTTCCTATTTCAACTCTTTGGTTTATTTCCATTTTATACACACCCTTTGAGTCACTTTCTATGCTTCCATGATTTTTCATTTGTGAGTTGCATTGTAAGACCTTAGATAGGACTAGACCTTCCTTAAAAACACTCATCATTTTATTGCATGGATTTATTTCACTCCAAACCTTAGCTAGGTGTCTTCCCAAAAAGATAAGGCAATGGTCAAGAGTAATGTTTTTCCTCACTTATAATCAATTATATTCTTTTGTGGTAAAATTATAGAATTCTATATCCAAGTCATCATTTCACATTTTACCATTTATTATGATGATGATTCATACCTACCTATCATTGTATCATTTTCCTTTACACATTTTTACAATTAGGTAAACCCAATCATTCTATGATCATTTCCATCATTCCCTATCTATCATTTCCCTTTGGGCTTACCAAGGTTAGTTTCAAGATTGTACTCTTTTATACTATCAAAGTCTAGGAGTATTTAAACACCATAGTATTTAGGTTATATTCTCTATCCATCAAGTGTAAACTCTCTTGTGATAGTCATATTTATCACCCATGTTTGGTTTTCAAAATCCATATGTAAGAGGAACAAAAAAATCCAAAAAAATTAAAATCCATGTCATTATAAGAGGCAAAAATTAAAAGTCAATTATATCTTCAAAAGTTAGATCACATAAAAAACTATGATCTTTGTTTGGCACATCTCCTATTCTAGTCAAAACTCAAACTCCACTGTTGGCTTCATGATAGAGATGAGGTCCATTAGGGTGCAATAGGCCACTAGACTAGGTAAGAGGTATCATTACATATTACATCATTATAGCTTCTTAAATTTTAGTGCCACCTATATTCTCACATAAGTACCCAATATTTTAAGTAGGCCAATGACCCTATAAGGGCTCCTAAGGAGTAGGGAACATATTTTAAGAAGGAAGGAACATTTTAATTTTCATGAAAACTAGCCTTCTTGAGATGATATCTATATACCTCTCTAGTTAGCCCAAACTTATGTTGCTAGGTAAGGTTATCTAGGATAATTGATGTTGAAAAATCCTAGTATTGTGAACTTGATTTGAGTGTCTAGTTTCTGATAAAGATCAATTTTTCACCTTGATGATGCCATCTTTTCCCCATCACCTATTTCATTTCCCCCTTGATAGGTAGGTTTATGTCTAAATATTTTACTAATTTATGTACTTGATATTTTCCATCTCTTTAGACATGGTAGTAATATGTTACTTTTAGTTTATCCATATTCATAATAGAAGTTAAATATTTTAATTATTATGAGTGTTATTCTGCTTATTTACTTATCTTTCTAGGATTTCTCTTAGTTAAGGTTTGGGACCTTGAGTTTTATGTTCATCTTTTTGTGGGCCTTATGGTCCCATTTCTCCCATTTTATTTTTGATTTTTACATATTTTTTTGAGTATGATTTGTTACTTCTCTTACATAGATGTTTTTATCATTATTTAGTTACATGTGTCCCTTATTTGATGTGGATTATTATTTATCTTACTTTGGATGTATTTTTGGATTTTTTGGTTATAATTAACCTTTGATTTTTGGCTTACATATTTACATTTAATCTTTATTTAGTTTTCTTGGTATTTTTGTTCTAGATTAGCCTTTGAAATACCAAATTTCCAAATTTCCAATTGATTTAATTAGTTTTGAGAGTTTCCCATTTACTTTGGCATTTTTGTATTTGTTGTTTTCTTTCTAACCTTGTATCCCTAGGGTTTTTCTATTGAAACTATTGCACCCACCATGATCGAGACTATGATTTTTGTATGCAACCATTAAGTGATAAAGGTAAGTTAAGGTATGAATATGGTGATTTAAGTTATTAATTTACAAGAACTTATTTTAGTTCTTTCATTTTTAGTTAACTTAGTTAATGTGTTACTACATTATTTCCCAAATTACCATCTCATGTACACTATTGTGACATGTGATGAGCTTCAGGTGGTTCGTATGTATACACATAAAATTTTTCACTTTATCATAAGGTTGTATTGTAGAATTATTGAAGATTCCTTAGGAGTAAATTTATTGGTTTAGAGTTAGTTTATCCATCCTTTAAGGTTTTCATCCATACCAAGACTCAATTTGATTAAGTTTGTAATGTCTATCGATGCTACCATATCCCCATTCTTAGAGAATGATATCATGATATAATATCATCTCATCAATTTCATTTAAATTATAGATGGATTTGTTAGATATTCATTCAATGGTGGGATACCCTCTCTTACTTTTCTCTCTCAACATTATCTCATCAAGACTAAGAATCATCATATTATTTATGTATTTTCTATGTAATATTCTTATCCATTTCTATTTAATTAAGACTAGTGAAACTCTTGATATCAATTGATTCTTCCTTATCTTTATAGATAATATTATCCACAATTATTTCTTGTGATCCACATGCTAGTAGGTGATGATCTATTATACTAGCAATTGCAGTAGTAAAATCTCTTTCATGTTCTAACATAGAACTTATTACATTAAAATAATAATCTCCTAGAGGATCATGCATGATGACATGCAAATTTCTGAAGGAAATAACTACTCGTAAGGTTCTAATATGATCATGACCAACATACATATCTTATAAAGCACCATTTAGACAAGGAGAAGATTGATGCTCAACATGTCCATTTCAAGGTAAGTATTTCTAACCTTGTAACCTTTCCTTTATTTAATTAGTAGTTAGATGTTGCTTGTTACTTAGTGAATGAATGTGTGTGTATCCTTGTCTAAGTTATTTATACACTAATACTAGTGTGGATATATGATTACTTAGACTTACCATATTTCCACTTTAGGTTGCATAGACTCCCATTTTATCATGGCACCTCACCCCTTTTGATCATTATAACCCTTCCCCCTTTAGTTTACTTTATTTAAATTGATTAGTTTACATTTTTTACTTTCATATAGGTATAATTAGAGAGATTTTGTTATTCCATAGGCTTACGATTTAGAACCATTTTCTCTTGGTATTGGTGACATAAGCACCCTTTGTTTTAAGTCTAGAGATCCATTAGTCACTACCTAAACATTAGGTATCATGATATCTATTTGACTAACCTTTTTCGAGTCTAGATATATTGAGATAGGATAGTTGTAGGCTAATCCTATCTTGTGTATACACCCATCACTCAAAATGGGGGAATATATCTACATATTGAAATATTTTTAATATTGAGCAAAGAATTCTATATTTAGAAAATTAAAGTGAAATGAGAACACAAAAATTATCCATTATTTACTTCTTTGTTCAAAAAGTGGATTGGGTTTTCAAAAATCCTAAAGAAGTGATAGCTATGTCTAGGGACTGTATAAAAATTTCTAACTAGAATGATCAAAATAAATTTTTATTCTCAATTTGTGGAGGCATGGTTCATACCACTAGGTGTAGTTGATCCTATACTCATATTTCAAATTATAAATTTCACACTATGACATTGACTTGTTGCAATTGGCCATATTTTTAAGTATGCCAAAATTTATAAGGAAAAAAAATCCATTTGGAGCATCATTTAATTTATCCATCCTTTCTAAGTAAGTTAAGGCACATGCTTCAATTAAATATTTTTATACTTTGTTGCGCACATGCACTCACTCACATATGCACTTAAAACTAGGGGCATTATGTAGACACCTAATTTTGGTATAAGACCCTTTTTTATAACATATTTTATCCATTTTAACACTTTTTACACTTATGTATATTTGGTTATTTTTATGACATTTAATACCCCATGATCCTCTCTCTCTAGCTTTTGATTCTTATATATGTATTCAAAATATATTTATTTTAGTTTTTGATCCTGATTTATCTATTTTTCATAGTTACTTTCCCTCATTTTGGACATATATCTCTCCAAGGATAGATTCAATGGTTTATCTTAAGGACATATTTAGCGGTTATAGTTTAACCATTGAATCTTCCTTATGTAGAGTCCTGTGTGTTTTTGTAATTCATTTTGCCTTGGCCTAATTCACCTTGGCTTTGGTTTCCCTTAGTACTATTTTTCATGGTTAGATTTAACATGTGTTATGTCCTAGATATCCTTATATATACCAACTCATCCCAAGTCATTTATCAGATATCCATTTAAAAGTGAAACCCTTTTTGAAATTAAAGCTAGTACCTTCATTAACCATATCTATTACTACAATTGTGACATAGTCTTCCACCTTAATAATTGAATCTTATTAAAATAATTATGACATCATACATTTTTACAAAAATAGGGTTTAAGTGAATGTTTATATAGTTTCATCACACATCTATGGAAGAGGAAGAAAAACCCTTGCATGAGATTACATTTGCAAGGAAAAAAGAACTACATTGGGTTTAATTCCAATATATGGGATATGTACCTATAACTCTCTTATGCTTTCTTGATTCATAACCCATTTTTCATTCTTAATTTGAGTGTTTTTAGTGAGATAGGTAAATAAGATAAAATATATTAAATTAAAATTCTTCTAAAAAATTTCAAAGTGAAGACATAAGACTGTATGACATTAAACACTGCACCTGCATAAGAAAATATCAAATATAGAGCCGAGTGCAATACAAATTTAACAAAATATAACATATTAAATGACAATAGAGACATGACATATTCATTAGATGAATATGTCTAGGCAAAATTTTGTAATGAGATGACAAGTAATGATTCTATTTATTGGTAGATAGGGTTCTATATTTCACACAAAGCTTCATCATCACTTATAGACCATTATTGTATTCTTAGAATCACAATATTCTATATAGGTGTGATTGTTTCATCACTCTTTTTATTTTGATTAGTTTGTTACTTTTTCATTTGTTTTTTTTATGTTTTTTTACTATTTTTATCCATGAGAATGATTTAAATTATGTTTTTGGACATTATTTATCTTAGATCCCCTTATACAATCATTTTATCATGCTGTATTAGAGTTATTTATCCTAGTGTACTAAAAAGATAAAACACCTGGTCATTGTGATTTGTGGGTCACTTGATCTATATTCTTGGTTTTGTTGGTTTCTTATACCTTGTTTTTTGGTTTTCATACATTTTGATTGTTGACTTGCACATCAATAATGTCTTATTTTGAATTTAAGAAGTCTACATATACACAACACACTAATTGATTTAGGGGAATATAAAGGAAGTCTAAAAGAAACTCCCATGAGCTATTGTAGTATAATTTTATTATTGTTTTCCATTTATTGAAGTGTATGCACCCATTGCACTAAATTTTGAATTGAAGTAGTGAATGCTCATATAAAATTTACTAGTTACTTGAATTTCATACATACATATAAGGGTCAATATCTTCATATTACATTAGAACACATGAGTGATAATTTACAAATTAAATAAGAATGGGGGTCTGACTAAGGTCAAACTCCTCATAACTACATCCATTTTGTATTTTCCTGTAAGGTATATTAAATTTAATTAGGGTTTGAAGGAAGAATAAGGGATTCTGAAAGATTGACAACTCAATTCAAAAATTTAAGAGAGGTTTTTTATCAATAGGAAAATTTGAAGGTGATCAAAAAATTTGTCCACCATGAATGGGATTCATTCAAAAATTTGATGTATATGACCTTAACTTTGTTTATATTCATTATGAAGGTCATGTGTTAGTAATTAATGATCTAAGATGATAGGTAGTGTCTTTATTAGTATCTTTCAAGGTAGTTTACGATGGTCTAGTTGATAGCTAAGTCAAGTCATGTTATGCTGTTATCAAATGGTCATTCTTAATGGTATTCATTTTATGTTTAGCATTTTTTAAGGTAGGTTTGATTAAATTAAGGTTATGTATGAAATCAAGTTGATGGATAACTATGCTCAAAGAGACAAGGTGGTGACTTTCCAAGACAACTAGGGTCTAAAGCTAACCATATTGACCAAAAAAAAAAGTTATTAAGTTGATAATATTATTTTTCAAGAAATTTGGAAATATTAAGGTATTTTTGACAAGTTTAAGGTATTGCATTACTTTAGTCTTATTATAAATTCAAATATTTAGATGATACTTGCTAGTTATGATCAAATGTGAAGATTATCAAAGGTAATGGTACATACATATGCATGTGAAGAGACATATGAGAAAGTTTTATAACATGCAATAGGTATGAATTAATTCAAAAATGATAGTTTGAATTAGAACATGTAATCATTGCTCTTGCAAATAATTATAAATGAAAGTTCTTGGCCAAGAAGGGAAAAGGAAATGCATTTAAAAGAGATAAACAGACCAATTCACGTTATAATTTATTAAATAAGGTTTAATAATGTTTGTAAAATATTTAAAAATAAATTATAAGCCAAAAATTGCATTAGATACTCCATCGAGCTCTTGGTAGGCTCATAATGGCCATCTTTAGATGTTTAGTTTATACACGATAGAGAGAGAGAGAGAGTCAACACCAAAGCTATTGGAAAAACATGGGGGGCATAATTAAATAAATTTTAAACTTATTATTCTTTATTTCAAGGATTTATGCTTTATGAATGAATGCTAATAGGTTTAGCAGGTCTGAAACCCTAACCAAACCCTGTAGGATCAATTTTAGGCATTTCCAATGAAGTTGTGAGATCATTGATATTGGAATAATGTTTTTAAATCCATTATAGGTAATACATAGTCCTATAAATACATATACAATAAAATTCATGGCTATGTAAGTCATAAATGAGTAGCATCTTTTAAGAATGGTGAGAATACAGGTTTAAGCCTAGAAGGTTTTACATCTCCATGAGGATCCAACTCCATATGGAGAGCATGGAAAAGTTTTAAATACACATTAATATATACTTGTAATTTTTTATATCCATATATAATATTATCATGGATAATCAAGGTCAAAATATACACATGTATGCTATCACAAAAGTTCATCCCAAGAGGTTACAGGCCTAGATTCCAACGTTTCTCATTATTTTCATTATGACAAAGTGACTTGAGAATATGAATAGATAAATTAGTCATAAAAATGTTTGAAAACTTCCCAAATATTCCTAAAAACCCTCATGAATCTATCCTAGCCAAATGATTAGTTATAACCATTTCAAGCACTGTAATAATGGATTGTGTGCATTGAGATACAGACCAAGAGAGTTGGGCAATTCTATTTGCATGACTAAAGGCATGTGGTAAAATCATGATCATGGATATGCATTGATTATAGGGTCAAAATGGATCAAGTGGGATAAAAATGAATATGTAATAAAAAAAATAACGTCAGACCTCAAGGCCTAATACCTAATAAGGTCTAACGTGTATCTACAGGCCTATCATAGCCTAATTGAGGAAAAGATTAATTGTGAATTGTTGAATGGAAATATGAGAGGTTACAAAGGGAAATAAAGATAAGATTAATTTTTTTACCTTAACTGGCATCATAAAGAGATTAACCTAGTCTTAAAAGTCTCATTCTAGTGAAACCTATAGTCAGGCAGTCCTAATCAACACACATAGGCCTGCCACAAGAAATTGAGAAGTAAAAGGGGATGTGTATAAGGAGAAACAAGTTTTAAGAGGTATAAAAGAACTAAATATAAATATTAAACCCATTTTAATATCATTAAAAACACCAAATTTCCAATAAGAATATAACACTCATACTACAGTCAAGGCAAACCTAATCAACACTTACAGGTAGGTTTTGGGTGAATGAAGGAAACACGTTGACCATTGCTTGAGATCACGATGTGAACAAAAGTGAAAGAGGTATATTAATTTTATTACTAAAATATCAAAATTTTATCATTGAATTTTAATGTCATTAAAGGTAGTGAAGGGCCTAAAAGGACTAATTAGGCCTAATAGACCTAAATAAGCATACTCAAGCCTGTGTATGAAGTATGAGGAAAACCTAAATGTTTTTCCATGTTTTGGTTAATTTAATAGTGAAAGGGGATGATTTTTATGTTTTATAATAACTTAATTAATATTTTAAACATTTATAAAGAAGGAAAGTGTGAGAAAAGGCATGCTAGGGTCAATTGAATAAGACTATGTATAAACCCTTGCATAGGGTTTAAAGAAGTTTCTAATGGTTTGAAGGGTCAATAATTTTAGGATATAAGTTAAAAATATCATATGCTGTGTTATATAATATTTATGTGTATCTATCCCAAAAAACAAGCACTCTCATCTCTTTTCCTTATTAGATGATGCCTCTCAAACATACAGTTAAGCTTACATTGCTCAAGAAGGGTAACTTTAGTACATGCGAACTTGTACGAGGAGATGCATGGGATCCTAAGACTATAATGGAAGGATAAGTGGGTTTTATACTGAGTAATATTGGAATTTTTTCTTATGTTAGGTCCCTTAACTCTACGAATCATCCTTAAGACTCCAAGTGCTCTTAAACCCTACTTAAATCCTTACAATGACCCGATGGGGAAAATTGATCTTATAAGTAATAAAAATGGAATTGGATGAGATTCAAATAAATTATATAACCTAAATTAATCTCATATTCACCTTTAAAATTAAGGTACTAGAATGTGTGAGCTATATATGTACAGAAACTAACCTAAAAAGTTAATTCTTGAGCTGGTTTTTAAGGTTTTGAGATAGATGAATTCTCCTAAATAGCTGTAGGGGTTACTTGAGCCAATATAAAGATTTTAAAACCTTAAAGTTAGTTAATAAGGCTCCATAATATTGGTATAGTCTACAAGTGTCCAAACATGCCTAAGTGAAGAAAGGTGATCTATATGGATGCAAAAAGATCAAGTGGAGGCCTATCTCAAGATATAGATAACTAAAAGTGTATCAAAACACATTGAAAAACATCTAATAATTATAAAAATAGATATTGGAGTCATTAATTAAGATAGAGATCAAACTCAACCCTCAAGGCTACTTGAAATATCGATGGTGAAGAATCTCTCTCTACTCCATGACTATACAAGGCATAAACCAACTACAAGATAGCTTTCATTGAACTATAAAAGACTCATGAATTGAAATAAATTTTTTATTGAATAAACAAGGTCTGATAGATGTCTCTTATGGCACAAATCCACACCTTTATTTATAAATTATGCCTTGAACATAAAGAGAAAAAGTCATGAAGTTCAATATCAATCCCACAAAGAAGAAGAAGCATTGTAAGAAATCAAGGCTAGCCTAGGGAACCTTCAAGGGAGCCAAGTGTCAATTGAATAACTTGTAACTGATATTAAATATTCTAAGGTGTAAATCCCTAGGAAATGAGTTAGATTCACTAAGATTAGGTCTACAAAAGTAACCTCTTATGCCACTCCTCATAAGGAATCACATCGACACTTGGTCAAGAAGTTCAAGAGGCAAGATGACAACACATTTTTAATAAAATTAGTGTCAAATTCCTTCTATCTTATAACTAGTTTGATGATGGAAATGTCATGATAAACTCCTTCTATGACCACCTTCTTTCTCTCTTTCTTCTTACTATAAGACAAGCCTTGAATGGCATTTTAAAGCAACCTCTACTAGTTATGGTGTATCCCTAACCAAAATTATACTTTAAAACCTCTTGAAGCAATAAATAAGAATAATTTTCCATGATCATATATTGTGTCATGTATGAATAATGCAATTGTGTTGATCTTGTCGAGTGAATGTTTTACTTTCCTAGCTTGTTTTCCATATTTACTCACCATTGTGTAGAAAATACTACTACTATAGGTCATTATTGGTGTTATAATTTTGTATATACATGATTTATAAATGGAATTTCATCATTTTTACCTTCATAAGGTCAAGTTTTACCCTCCTAAGTACTACAATGTACTCTTGAGCCTCTCAATGAAATACTAATGTGATAGTCATGTCTAGGTTGTAGGTTATGTGAAAAAGATTGATTCCTTGCCTAAAATAGTGTATATTAAATAAATTAGAGGAAAAATATCATTGGTGTATCACCTCATTTAATATTTATAGCAACACTCTTTTCCCTATTCTCAAAAATTAAATAGTTTAGGTGAAGCATCAAGGGAGCTAGCCCAAATCTAGAGGTTCAATCCACTTAGTAGGTCAAAAACAATCTAGGATCATTACATTGTATATCTTACGTGAGAGGACTTGAAACACCCTCTCAAGAATTATAAATTTAGCTATAATAATACTTATTTTAATTATAGGGTGCACAAGTCTTAAAAACATTATGCGAACTAAGTAAAACAATGGTAATAGGAAAACTAGGTAAAGTATAAAAAATATGGTAAATCATATCTACCTAGGGGTAAAAGGTATGAAAATGAAAGTACCTCAAATTAAAATGCTAAGGAGAAATGAAAGAGATAGGAATTATAGATAAATAAATTTTTATAACTTAATTATATTTTGACAATGGGTGAATGTATAGAGACTGAGATCCTGGAATAGTGCAAATGAAACTCTAGTGAATAGACCATGTTTTGTGAAAGAAAACACTTTCAGAATGTTAAAATAAGTGTTATGTTGATGTGGGTTTATGGACCACCCAGTAGGATGATGGGAAAATTCCATTTCATTATAGGATCACCGATGTTGTCACATCTCAATTTATCTCTAAATTGAAAAACCTATTTGTTCTATGCATTATTATGGTTGATAATTGATTAACTATTATTTGATTAAGCTTTATGTCATATGCTGATTATGAGACAATTATATGTTGCTTAATTTACATGATTAATTAGCTATGAGATAGATGTAATTTTCACTCTATACTTCTATGATCATGTTGGTTAATTAGACAACATTATTTTATGGATATATTTGTGTTTTGGGATAACTACCTTCATTTTTGTGAGGTGGATGTAGGGTAGATTCATCCCTTAGAGTGTGATAGAGGGAGAGAATAATTAGAGAGGATGGTGTAGATAGAGGCATTAGGGGATGACAAAACATCATTAGAAAGGATAGTGTAGATGGAGGCATTAAGGGATGACATAATGAAGAATTATAAACCCATGCACACACCTCAATAGTATATCATGTTTTGTGTTACTTTTATTTAAGTGATTGTTAATATGATTTATAGTATGATCTTGATTTCTATTGATGATCATGTTGATTGGTTGTATGATTTCACTGATTTGGTTGTCATACATAGCTTATCTTATATGATGTTATTGCTTGGTTGAATGAGTGAATCCATACATGTTTTACTAGCCTCACTAATTTATTGGGTATAGTTGTGTAGTATAATGATGTGATGTTATGTATGCATTGCTATAGTAAGTTGTAGATGGATTCTATTATTTTTACTTGAACTATAGGATTAAGGTGATAATAATATTTAGAAGAATATTATTGTTTAAAATAATTGTATATCCTAATGTCAAAAAGATATCAATAAATTTATTTGAAAATGTTATTATATTTGATATAGTGTTGACCAAGGGTTTAATATTCATAATATATTAAACAATGATTATATTATTATACGATTAGGTAAAATCATTATGTTTTTCAAATTTTTTATTACTAATCAGTGAGAGTCAATAAGTTATATTGTTGAACTATTAAGCTAACCACTGGTTAACATGTTGAATGCTTTCGTAATGGGAATTATGTTTAATGGATTAATTTTTTTTTTTGTTGGCTTAGTTTGTTTAAAAGCTAGTTGACATACCTTTGAATATTATAATGATTGAGACTTTCATATAAGTTGATGGAATTTTGTGAAGTCAATGTTGAGATGCATAGTTAGAAGGTGATAGTATAAATTTAGTTTATTTTAATTAATGAAGGAACATTTGAGATTATTTGGGTTAACTTGGCTTTGACTAAGTGTTAAACATACCAACCAATAAATATCTCTATTTGGTTTGCGTGGGAAACACCTAATTCATTGCTAGTTGGTTAATTATGGTAGAATATTTGGAGAGTTATTTGGCATGCAATGAGCATATAAATGAATAAAATGAGGAAGGAGAGGCCATGGAGGACATGACTAACATATAAGGGGTTAAAATAGAAAATTTGATCTAATAGAGGTAAGAGAACTCAAATTATTGGCATTATCTTGGGAGATTTTGTAACCAGGTTGGTTTGTTTTAAGATTTCTATGTTTTTTATGGTGATTCTGGTAATCAAAATTATGAAAGATTTTAGTTTGCTTTGTTAAAAAATATTTAGTGGGATATATGATGGGTCTTGTGGATGGATTGAACATCCACAAAACCCATCATATAACCCAAAAAATTTCTAAATTTCCATAGTTGTGAACCCTTTTGTTTTGTACACTAGGATTTTCACACAAACCCTGTATGAGACAAATTATATTCTTTGTTGTGTCCAAATTTTGAAACTTGGGTAGTCTTTTAAATAAACTGGGTATATTTGGGTATGGTATAAAATCCTAGGAATAGAAAAAAATATTTTTAAATATTTAGCATCGTATATATAAGATTTTGATTTAGATCATTCTTTAGTTAATTATTCTAAGTATACATGGCTTTAGTAAAATAAACCTAAAATATGGAAGGAGGTAAATATAGTCAATGTAATCCCATCTATAGGGTCCACTATGTATTGAACTTGTTTGGTTATGTAAAATGTTATTTGGGTTATTATTTTATTCATTTATTATATATATATATATATATATATATATATATATATATATATATACAATATATATACAAGGTGTGAATATATATACACATCAATGTACATACAACATACATACATATATACATACATACATATATATACATATATATATATATATATATATATATATATATATATATATATATACACATACATATATACATATATACATATATATATACATATACATATATATATATATATACATATATATATGATATGTATATATATACATGGAATATATATACACATCAACTGTGATGCATATTGGAATATATATACACACACACACACACACACACACACACACACACATATGTATATATATATATATACATACACACACACATGGGGACTAGGAATGACGTCCATGATGACTATGAGTTAACTAAGGTTATGCATAGTATGGGAGTCAACTAGTTTTATGAATAATTGAATTTTGTATGTAGTCAATTGAACAAATGAATGTGTGTGTGTAAAATACACACACATAATTAGTGGATATATAAATGAAATTTGTTGGGTTTTATAGGTAATGGATTATATTATGATAGTGAAATGGATTGGGAAAGAATATAGTTTGTGAGATCAAAGATTGGTTATTCTTATGATATATCTTTATAATACATACATAGTTACCAATTATCTGCTTCAAACATTTGAATAATTATGATATACTTATATGTACTCAATGGAGTATACAAAGTTAATGTTTAATTTTATAATAATTGCCTTAAGTCTTGGTAAAAACTGTAGACTTAGCATACAACAAATAGATACAAAAATATGACTATGTCTTTCCATTTAGAAAGAATTAGAAAAGCTTAGTTGATTATGTTCAAATTGATAACTAGTTATGTTTTAAAATTATGAGCATACTTTAGTCGAACCACTAAATAAATAATTATTTGGTTATGAATTTTATATGATATAATATAAATTAAATGTGTTATATTAGAATAAATTATAATTTAAAGAATAAGGATAGTATACCTTATGCACACTTTGAATGTTTATTGAGTAGGTTATTCATTATAAATCATTTGTTTTTAATATATGCATAAATTTATGGAATATACATGTGATTTGATGATCATATAGTAAATTTGAAATTGTATTCCATATAGAGATGTTTATGCGTTGTTCAATAATTATGACCAATATTTTACATAACAAGGTAATATGAGTGTTTGTTATGTGTTTGATGTTTGGTTGAAGCTTTAAATATGAGGAATTTAGAATGTTAAATATATATATTTTTGAAGTTGTTAAATGATAGGTTTTTTATTATTGTGAAATATGAACAAGAATTACGTTGTGTTTAAAATTTGAAAAGTTGATGAAATAACTTTTAAAATTACATATTGATATTTAGTAACTTGTAGTCTAGATATGATTCTACCTAGATGGTATGTTTCTATTAAGGATGATATATGATTCTATTTATTATTCTATAATAAATTAGGGAATATTAGATTTATTACATTTCATTTGATGGACTAAATGTATGTAAATGATATTTTTATACTTAGCATATTCTTATCTGCTAATAAGAAATATTCTATTTGAATCTATTGGTTTTTATATTATTATATAATTGAGAAAATCTCACATTTATAAAACTAAATAAGTAGTGTGATGGGTTCCACTAGCTTAATTAGTGCCATTAATGCAAGAAGACTTGTAATCTGATTGAATGGTGTGTATGAAATTGACGAATCCTATTGAAAACTTTGGCCAAAGTAATATTTATAGTTAAACACTATCATTTCATATGTTGATATAGTTTTCATATTTATGTGATATCATTTTAGAATGGATTAATTTATGATACATATTATGTATTAGATATATACAACACACAGGTTATGGTTTGTCACTCTAGATTCTTGTACCATCATTATCTACCCATCCATGAAGGGAGGTCCATTTACTTGTTGGGATATAGTGCAGGAGATTTATGGTCTGTGGTTGGTGTGGAAAATAACTTAGGTGATGCCCTCCCTCCCAACTAGAGTACTACACTAGAGACTACACTTGAAATTACAGTTTGATACTTGATAAGACTATAATATGGCTCATTATATCTATAAAATAACATCTTTTTTCTTGTATAGGAAGTGGATTTAAATGTAGTTTATGAATTTATGGTTTATTTAGAATAAAATAAAAATATATATCATGGTTATGTCTTTATAATTCATTGTTATCTATTGGTTAAATATTTCTAATGATTATTGGGAAAAAGATGTCAATGTGTGCATACATAGCTCATAGTAAGCTAAAATGATTGAAAGTATGAAGAGTAACCATTCAAGAATAATGTTGAAGTAGTGTCAGAGTCTTCTACAATAGATTCAATATTTTGGTCAAGTTACGAACTCCCAGAGGCTTATTATGGAATCCCACATGCCTATTATAGACTCCCACAAGGTTGATATAGATTCCCATAGTAGTTATAGATTACATCAAACCAAATATAGATTACATCAGATCAGTTATGGATTACATCAGATTAGCTATGGATTATATCAAACTAGCTAAATATTTTAATGAGTTTGTTATAGACTTCATTAGACTACTATAGACTTGAATAGAAATACTACAGATTTGTTTAGAAAGTATTTATAAATGTATTCTAATGATTGGTTAGTCTATTCTAGCTATCACAAAAAATGTTTTCCATTTGGAGTCTTTCTATATATAAATTTCTATGTATAAAATTTCTATTTATAGATTGTATCTAAATATAGATTTATGTAATTCTAATAAATAACTCTCTCTATATTTGGTGGAGATTGAGATTATGTTGTAATAGATTTCATTCTTATAATAAATATATCTCTCCATATGTTGTGGAGATTGAGATATGATAGAATATCTAGGTTTTTACTCTTAAATAGATTGTTGGTTGGAAACATGAGATTATAAATATAACCTCCCACACTCAAATAAAATAAATCAATATACTTTTATTTCCATCATTCTGAGTAGTCTATTCTGAAGCTTGTATTCTAAATAAATCTTCTTTCAAGAAATGAACTGTCCACTCATTCCAAGGAAGATGGATCAATGTATTTTTTTATTTTATTTATTCATTCTATAATTATCACTTTATTGTAAATTATTTTTTTGTTTTTTTGTTTCTGTAAACATTTCCTTTTGTACAATTTGTTGTGAACCTGTAGGTGCTTTATTTGATTGTCATTTATTTTTAATTAAAAAATTTACTTTTTATAAGTGTGCTTTAATCTCATGCATGTGTGGTTTAATTTTTACAAGTGTAATTTTTAATTCTTACAAGTGTGGAATGTCATAGACAGAACCTTTTTCTAAAGATATCTTTTTCCTATTGCATACAATATTTAGACCCCAGCCCTGAATTGACATTATTAAATAAAAGGGATTGATGAATCACATCAATACTTGAGTCATGGAGACTCATGCTCCGTGGAGATTTGTATCATGTATTATTATTATTATTATTTAATATATTATTTATTAATGAAAACTATAACATTTATTCATTATACTTCTACAATAATTGTTGCAATGTTGTGTCAACCATTATTGAAATTGTATTATTTCATTAATGATTTATATGTAGTATTCATTAATTATTCAACATTTTTCATGATCTATTATATCTTTTCATGGTGATCTTTAGCTAAGTGGATTAGATATAAACCTTGTTAACTAAATTAATGTAATTAGTTAAAGATCACTAATTAGAGTTATCGTGGTGAAATATGTAAGATGAATATCTGTAATTAATTTAATTTTTTTACTATATTTTGATAAAACCCAGTGGGATTATTACATTATAGTATCAAAGCTAAGGCTCACACTCTAAGACTTAATATGTCCTCTAACATAAACTTATTCTCTTGTTAAGAAAGAAGAATAATGGTGCACACTAGACCAAGAGGTGAGGGTACTTCAAATAACAATCTCCGTATTATCTAAATTAATTCACCACTAAGCAAGCTACAAAGTTGGATCAAATCCTCACAACCATGAAAGAGACTAGGGACCAAATCATAGTACTAATGTAGGAAGTGCATGGACATGAAGAGGAGAATGATCAGGAGGAACCTGAAGAGCATCCTGCTACTAGGAATATCCTCAAGAATAGAGGCATGATGAAGTGACATAAGATGCAAGAGCTCAAGTAGTTGTAGAGTTGGCATGGGATATGAAATAATTAAATCCACCCAAGTTTAACGGAACTATATTAGGAGATGGAGTTGAAGCATGACTGATAGAAATGGAGAAATATTTCTAGATTTAAAATTACTCTAAAATCATGAAAGTATTCTGGGGAGCTTATTAGCTTGTTGGTGAAGAAATAATTTGGTGGGAAATAAGAAGATCGAGATGAACCTAAAATCAACCACCACCACTTGGGAATAGTTTGTGATAGTGTTTAGATCATGATGTATTCCATAGTTATACTTCAATAAAAAACTTATGGATTTTTAGAATCTCAAGCAAGGGGATTTATCAGTGAATGAATATTGGGAGCAATTCACCAATTTTTTTAAGTATATACCTCAATATTAGGAAAATGAGAGGTTAAAGATCAATAAATTCATTATGAGATTAAAACAATTTTTTTTTTGAAGTATATGTGCATGGTCCATGTACCATGGATTAAGTTTTTGAGAAGGTAGCCAAGCAAAAATAGAAACTAAAATCACTTGCCCATGTCAAAGATAAGTTCAAAAATAAGTTTGGAAGTTATAAAAAAAAATTTTAAAATAAAAACTAGAAGTAGAGGAGTGGAGACTCTAAGATTTAGTTCAAGAATTAGAACACCAAGTTCAACAGTGGTTTAGGGAATAAGAAACCTAGTAATGGTTTCAAAGGAGGTTTTAAGAAAAACCAATAGTTTGACAAGAAAGGACCAATTGGAGGTTGTTTCATATGTGGATGTGAACATTATGCTCAAGAATGTCCTTAGGAAAAGTTGAAGAATAAGGGTTATTATTCTCATTAAGGTACATTTTAGCAATAGATTCCTGTAGTTGTTGATAATCGTCAGGCTGAGTATCAAGCTTTACCCATAGAACTATCAAGTATTTTGTTTGATCATTAAATTTATATTTTGATTGACATAGGAGCTAAAAAATATTTAATTTCTCCTATAATGCTTATTAAATTATCTATAAAGGCTGAAGTTATGGAAAATGTGTGGTCAGTACAGTATGGGAATGAGTCTAATGTCAAAGTTGACAAATGTTTAGTTGAGGATAATATTAGGTTGCCTAAATTCACTATAGTAGTGGATATTTTTGATGCACCATTAGGGTCATATGATGTGATCATAGGAGTCAATATTATTACAAAGCATAAATCCAAGGTTGACTATTATCTGAAGAAGATTGAGTGTCAATATGATTTTGGAAATCAAACACAACTTTAAGATGAGAGAAGGGAGTTAAAGCTTAGGTAGATTTATGCAATTCAACTCAATAAAGCTCAAAAAAGGGATTTTAGACATTTATCTTTAAATGAGACGAAAGAATATAAATAATCATTTATCAAGGATTATCCTTTTCTAAGGAACTTTTAGGATATATTCCTAGAGGAATTGCCTGAATTGCCACCCAAGCATGAGTTTGATTTCTTGATTTGAGATTATACCTAGATTGGAACCATAGTCTAAGGCATAATATAGATGATGACCACTAAATTTATTAAGTTAAAGACATAAATTTAAGATTTATTATCAAAAGGGTTGATTTAACCAAGTGTGTCACCATGGGGTGTACCAGTTATCTTCATCAAGAAGAAGGATGACACTCTTTACCTATGTATAAATTATAAGATGTTGAATAAAGCAAAGATAATGAACATATATCTGATATCTTGTATTTATGATCTCTTTGATTAAATTCAAGGTGAAAAAATCTTTTATAAAATTTATCTTAGAGAAGGGTATCATTAGTTGAGAATTCATGAGAAGGACATTCCAAAAATAACATTCAGAACTCGATATGGTCACTATGAGTTCATAGTATTACCATTTAGGTTAAAAAATGCCACAACATTTATGAATATTATAAAAAGTGTGTTCAGAGATTATGTAGATCATTTTGTTTTGATCTTTCTAGATGACATTCTAATTTATTCTAAGGATGAGAAAAAACACCTGTAATATTTAGAACTAGTTTTATAGCATTTGTAAAAGCACAAGTTATATGATAAGTTGTCTAAGTATGTATTTTTATAAAATAAAGTTCATTATTTGGGACATATAGTCACTATGGATGGTATTTTAGTGGATCCAACAAATATAATAGCCATAATGGAGTGGCCAAAACTAAATAATGTGCATGGGATAAGGAGTTTAATGGGATTAGTAGGCTATTACAAGAAACTTGATCCGAATTTCTCTAAAATAGCTAATCCAATTACCTTTCTTTAATGGAAGAATCAAAGTTTTGTCTAGTCAGACAAGTGTGATATAGCCTTTTAAGAACTAAAAAAGGCTTACTTTAGCACCAATGCTAAGAGTTATTGATCTTAATGGTCAATTCTCTATGATCACCAATGCATCTAGGGATGGACTTGGAGGAGTTCGTATGCAATATGGCTCAATGGTAGTCTATGAATCTAGGAAACTAAAGCCATATGAAGTGAATTATGCCCCTCTTGAGATAGAACTTATGGAAATTATTCATACTTTACATGTTTAGAGGCATTATCTGTTGGGGAAACTATTTGGGCTCAAGACTGATAACTAGGACTCAAGTAAATCTTCAACCAACCAAACTTGAATGATCATCAAAGATGATGGTTAGAGTTGTTATCTAATTATAATTTTTATATTGATTATATTAAAGGTAAGGAAAATAAGTAGCTAATGATCTAATCCATAGGACGTACATATTAGTTGTGACTACTATTAGGATCACTTTCTAAGATTTGGTAATAAAATTCTCACCAAGAGATGAATTCTATGATTAGGTCAGGAAAGCATTGTTTGAGAATGGTTAGAATCCTAGGTATAAGGGATTCAAAATAGAGAGTGGTAGTCTTTTACAATACAATAGTAGGATATAATAGAGTATAAGGATCATAGTGATAAAATAATTATACAATTCCCCATATTCTTGACATCTAGAAGAAACCAAGATCATGAACCAAATCACACCACTCTATTTATAGAAAGGAATAAAGAGAGATGCAATGGATTTTGTGTCTCATTGTTTGGAATGCCAACATGTGAAAGCTAAATATTTATATCCAGATAGATTATTATATCCAAACAATATACTAGAATAAAAATGGTAGGTGATTAGTATGGACTTCATCCAAGGGTTGCCAATATTAAATAAGTGACATGATATTATCTTATTTGTAGTTGAAAAACTAACCAATGAAACCCACTTTATATCAAGAAACTTGATAGATGATGTACCTATGCTTGTGAAGAGATTCATGAAAGATGTGTATCAATTGCATGGTTTTATAGAGAAGATAATATTGGATCTATATTTGAGGATAACTTATAGGTTTTGGTTAAATCTAAATTCATCTATAGGTATGTAGTTAAATTTTAGCACTGATTATCCCGCATGAATTGATGGATACATAGAGCTAGTTAACCATATTTTATAAGATCTCCTTTGTATGTATTGCATGGATCAATAATACAAGTGGGAAGATTACCTTTTATTGGTTGAGTTTGTTCACATTAACTCATACTAATAAAAATTGAAGATGATTCCATTTGAAGCATTATATGGAAGGAGGTGTAGAACACCAATTAATTAAGATAGATTGGAAGATGGGGCAGTCTTTTGACTTGAGATGCTTTCAAAAATGGAAGATCAAGTTAGAAAAATTAGGCAAAGGTTGGTTGAGGCCAATAATAGATAAAAAAAGTTATGCTGATCTAAAGAGAATAATAAGTAGTTTTCTTTAAGTAATAAAATGTTTCTATGGGTTAAGCCCCATAAAATCTTAATTAAATTTTATAAGTTATAAAAATTATCACCAAGATATGTGGGACCCTTTGAGGTTTTGTAAGTGGTCAATATTATAGCGTATAGGCTTGAATTACCACCAACTCTAGCTCTTTTACATAATATCTTCCATGTGTCTTATCTTAAAAAGTATGTTGTTGATCCTTCACATTTGTTGGACTAGAATGCTTTACAAGTTCTATATTCTAGGGTGGTCATGGTAGAACCAATCAAAATAATTAACACTCACAAACTCAGTTTGTGTAATAGAGAAGTGTCACAATGTAAGGCCTAGTGAAACCAATATTCTGAAGATAGTTATACTTGGGAGGACTATGATGAGTTTTATAGGATATTTCCACATTTATTTGCTTGATTTTTTGCTACATATATTATTTTTTTCTAAACAATGTTTTAATTTCAAAACTTGTGTTTGAATTAATGTCATCGAGATGATGACCAGCTTTAGGGGGGAAAGATGTCACATCTTGATTTCTCTGTAAGATGAAAAACCTATTTGATCCATGGATTATTATGGTTTATAGTTGTTTACCTATTATTTGATTAATCTTTATTTCATATGTTGATTATGGGATAATTATATGTTGCTTAATTTACATGATTGATTAGCTATGAGATAGTTGTACTTTGTGCTCTATACTTTATGATCATGTTTGGTAATTATAAAGTATTATTTTATGGATATATTTGTATTTTGGGACAACTACTTACATGTTTGTGAGGTCGATGAAGGATATATCAATCTCTTAAAGTGTGATAGAGGGAGAGCATCATCATAGAGAATGATGTAGATTGAGGAGTTGGGGGACCACAAAATGAACACACCATAATATTATATCATGTTTTGTGATTAATTACTTGAGACAGATAGTTTTAGCATGTTTTGTGTTACTTTTATTTAATTTATTGTTAATATTATTTATAGTGTGATCTTGTTTTATGTTGATGATCATGTTGATTGGTTGTGTGATTTCACTAATTTGTTTGTTGTACATAACTTATCCTGTATGATGATATTACTTGGTTGAATGAGTGAATCCATACATGTTTTACTAGCGTCACTACTTTATTGGGTATAGATGTGTAATATAATGATGTGATGCTATGTATGCATTGCTATAGTAAATTGCATATGGATTCTATGTTGTTAATTAATCTGTAGGATTAAGGTGATAATACTATTTAGAATATTATTATTATTATTTATAATAATTATATATCCTAATGTCAAAAATATATCAATAACATATTTGAAAATTTCATTATATTGATATAGTGTTAACCAAGGGTTTAATATTTATAATATATTAAATTATGATTATATTGTTAAATGATTAGGTAAAATCATTGTGTTTTGTAAAGTGTTTATTACTAATAAGTGAGAGTCAATAAGTTATATTGTTGACCTATTAAGCTAACCACTAGTTAATAGGTCAGATGTTTTGGTAATGGGAATTATTTTTAATGGATTAAATAGTTTTGTCGATGGACTAGTTTGTTTAGAAGCTAGTTGACATACCTTTGAATATTATAATGTTTAAGAATTTCCTATAAGTCGATGGATTTTTGTGAAGTCAATATTGACATGCATAGTTCTAAGGTGATAATATGAAGATAGTTTATTTTGACTGATGAAGGAAAATTCAAGATTATTAGGAATAAATTAGTTTTGAATAAGTGTTAAACATACCAAATGATAAAGATATCTAATTATTTTTCATGGGAAACACCAAGTTCACTGCTAGTTGGTAAATCATGGTAGAATATTTGGAGAGTTTTGTGGCATGTAATGAGCATGTAGATCAATAAAATGAGGAAGGAGAATCTGTGGAAGACACAAATAGAATACAAGGGGTTTAAAGAGAAAATTTGAGCTAATAGAGGTAGGAGAACTTGAAGCATTGGCATTATCTTGGGATATTTCATAACTAGGTTGGTTTGTTTTAAGGTTTCTATGTTTTGTTATGGTGTTTCTAGTAATAAAAATCATGAAGGGGTTTAGTTTATTTTAATTAAAAACTATTCAATGGGATAAATTATGGGTGATATGGATGGCTTAGTAATCCATTAATATAACCTAAATTTTTTCTAAATTGCCATAGTTTGTTGAGAATTATTTCTATTGTTGAGGCTTGGCATTGATGTTGTTATTGATGTCAAAGGTTGTTCATGAGGTATGAGGTCATTAAAAAGTGTTTTTTGTTTTATTGTATCCCTAAGAGGTATGGAATTATTTAAAAAAATTATAAGACATGTAATCAAGGTATAGAAGCATCAAATAATGTTTCAAGATTAGTTGTAAAGGTTGTCAAGTGTTTGAACATAACAGGAGACCTGAGAAGGCTTGTGCATAGGATGACTAGTCTTATTCATAAAGGAGCATGGTGGCCTAGTAAGATAGATGCATAGAGGCATAAGAGGATATATGAGGTTTTTTTAATCAATCATATGAGGAATTATATCACTCATGAGTTCCTTATAATAAGTCTTCAGGGGTAAGACCTATAGACCTAACATGTAACTAGACTAATTCTAGACTCTGCTTGACCTAATAAGGGGTCATGAGGTGTTGTGAAGACCTATGAAGGATGAAAAATAGTGTTACAGGATGTGATAAGTTTATTTATCATGTGAATTAGGTGGAGAGTGCATGGATAGTGACTAGAAGGTCAATTTCAAGGCTAATATGATTTGCAGGTCAAAATCCTAGAGAACAAAGAGAGATGGTGGCCTAATGGGGAATCAAGATCAATTTTCAAGGTAAGAATGAACATGTGATAATTTTTAGTGGTTTTATAGGTTTTTCCATGTGTGTTGACCAATTTTGAGGTAAAATTTTACAAGAAAAGGCAAGAAAAAGTGTTTCAAGTTCTCTCAAGTGCACATAATGAAGGGTTCTCAACCTAAGAAGGACTTTCATGTGTTCATTAGAATGTGTAACCTCTAAATGAAAACCTAATACATTAAAGGTATATGGGAAATGGTCCTATATCAAAGTTTTAAAGTATTGGTTTCTTGAATAAGGGGCTAATCTTTATAAATGATCATTAAGACTGTAAGGTGGTTTAAACCTCTCTAAAACCCTAACTTTGACTTGATATGAAATATCTTGATGAAAATGCATCAGAATGGATTTTATGACCTAATTTTATGATTTTATCATGTATTGGATTCTCCCAATTACTTCTATGTGGAATTATTTTATCATGTGAGTGAGTGGACCCTATAAGAAAGGCCTCATTTCTCAAAAACTTGTTATAGCAGATAAAGTTAACTAAATCAAAGTTACTAAATAGATGAAGATTGAATTTTGAGACTTGTATTAGTTTTACATGGTGGTTTATGATAATTTTAAATATATCACATGTGATAAAGTGGTTATGCAAGTTGACCTATTGCTAAAAGGCCTAATGGTGTAGACATTGAGAAAAACTAGGCAGTAGTGAGAATGAGATTAGGGATGTGTTATCATGGATTAGAGATGGATAAAAATATATGGGTATGTTTTTCAAGACCTTTAATACATGTAAATATTGGATATAATATTTGGATATGATTTTATATAGAAAAAATTTGCTCTCAAATTGACTTGTCTAACTTAGTGAGGTCTCTGTATAATGAAGTCATGAGATTGGTCTGTAAGACCAATATTGCTATTAGAGATTATTATATATTTATTGTAAGTTGTTATAATTTTTTTATAATATAATATTTATGAATTATAAGTTCTTAATTATTCCATTTCATGTATCATAATTTCATGTTTCCATGACTATGTTTTGAAGTTAGTTGATAGTTTTGAGTATGCTACTTACAGAGAAGGGTTTGAATCTTTTTACCTTGAGTTATGAATTATAATGAAAATTATGATGTTGGTAAGGTCATGTATCATATATATGTGTGAATTTTTTCCATGTTTTTTATAAAAATTTGTTTTTGGTTTAGTTTTTCAAGACAAACATTCTAGGTATACATAGGCCTAATGAGGAATAGTACTAATGGTGTGCTTCAAGTGGTGGTTGGAGATAAAAGGTGTCATGGACCCAAGATGATATTGGTAAGGGTATATTAAAGTTAAATATTATATATAATACCATGTAAAAATTTTGAGAGTGTTACAAGGTATTCAAAGGGTAACGTGTGTTAATGAAAGCCTAATTGAATTAGGTTTCCTTAAGGCCTAAAAGGAGTTTTGGTCCTATATGCTATGAATGACATATTTAAATGGTTGGTTCATGATTTTTTCATGTAATAAAGAAAATTTTATTTAAAAAATAAGTGGAAAACTATGTATGGTTGACCAAGAGGTATATGAGCAAGAGCCTAGTATAAGAATAAGGCTTAATAGGCTTAATTATCTAGAGTGAGAGTGAGTGTTAAAGTAAATGCGATAGGAATTTGAAGAGCTAAATAAGGTATTTTAGACAATAAAGAGGGTAAAAAAAAACAATCATGAATATCTGATATGGGTACTATGTATGATTATCAAGGTCATATGACCTAACCAAGTCAAGAAGAGGGCTAATTGAGAGAAGAAGGCTAGAGGCTAGTTTGATAAGGATAGGTGTATGTGAAGAGATAAAGATGGAGATCATAAAATATTGTATGGAAAACAAATGGTTATGAAGGTGATCAAATTTTTAAGGTGAATTATTTGGTGATGAGTCATCTAAGGGGTTGGTGACTCCTGATAAGTGGGTGCTTTCTAAAGCCTAGTCAAGTTGGTACTTGGCTAGTTGGGGTTGGTGTTCCAAGTGAAGTTGGTGCTTCAATAAATATTGATGTTTAAAATATAAGATTATATTCCATTTTCATCATCAATGGGTTTTATTAACCTTGAGGTTTTCCCACTTAAATAAGTGTTCTCTGTGTTATGTTCTTCTCTCATGCTCACGACTCTTAATGTGTTGTAATAGTCTACTATATTGTTTTGATAGTATATGAATGATAAGGTAAAGATTGTAAAAGTTTTGAAGAATGATTCAACCCCACTATCTTAGTCATTATGCTTCCAATAATTGGTTTCAGAGCCTAGTCCTTTGAGGCAAGTCTAATAGCTTGAAGGTGGTCCTAAGAAGCACAAGGATGTCTTGTGATAAACAAAAAAAAGACAACATGTATGATGAAGAAGTCTACTATGAAAATAAAGAAGGAAATGTTGAAGTATACATTGAAGATGAGATCATGAATACCCTTGATTATTTTAAACACCAAAATAATACTATCAAGGATCTCAGGATTTAGTTAGAAGAGGTCAACGCAAGGTATAAGTCAAAAGAAGTTGAATATGACTAGTTGAATATAGAGCTAGATTCCTTGAAGGTTAAGCATGAAAAAATCATAAAAAAATTGAGTACATTTGAAAGAGTACATGATAAATCAGAACAAGTCAAGAGTACTAACTTGAAAAGATCAATCAAGCAACCCAATGCCATAAAGGATAAGTCATCATGGAACCATGATAAGTACAAAAATGTTATTTTCTACATCTATCACAATATAGGACACATTGTAATATTTTGATCTAACAAAGTTGGAAGGTTCAAAAGATTCAACAAGACATGTGAAGCTCCTAAAATGCATAAGAAAGATCAAACATTGGTATGGAAGTCAAAATAAGCTAAGATGGATCAAATTGAGCTTAAAAAGTACGTTGGACTATTTGCCAAGGGGGAATAGAAGACCAAAGAAGATTCTATGCTATCTCAGACTACCTTTCACATTAAAGATGAAGGCATGAAATGGTATATAGATATTGGTTACTCAATCCACATGATAGGAGCCAAAAAAAAAGTTCATCTCATCAAAGAAGAATGCTGTAGGAACAGTGCAGTTTGGAGATAACACAAATACCAATATAGTTGGCAAGGGTGTTTTGAGTTTTGACAATGGAAAGATTAAGACATAAAATGTGTTATATGTGGAAGGCCATAAACATAACCTACTTAGTGTGAGTTAAATGTGTAATCAAGGACACACACTAACCTTTCATGACAAAGGGTGTGAGATAAGGAGATCCAAATCAAGAAGGCTAATTGCCAATGCTAAGAGGACTGAGAACAATCTATATGTATTAAATGGGATCAAGAAGGAGAGATGTTTTATCAACAAGATAGATGAAATTTGGATATGGCATAGAAGGATAGGTCACCTAAAATTTTATAACCTAGTTAGGATTAGCAATAATAAGTTTGTGAAGAACATGCTTAAGATCATCAAACCTACAAACATATTTTGTAAGGCATGTCAATATGGTAAGCAGAATAGAAGAAGGTTTAAGTCAAAGGATTAATCTACTACACGACCCTTGGAATTAATCCACACTAATATTTGTGTGCCTAAATGAATTTAAATAATTCAAGGGGATAGTTACTTCATGTTACCCATCGATGATTACATAAGAATGACTTGGGTTGCATTCATGAAAGAGAAATCAGAACCTCTTGATAAGTTCAAGGTATTCAATGCTCTTGTTGAGAGTGAGAATAATGGGAATATAAAGTGCCTAAGATATAATAGAGGAGTAGAGTTTTGGTCAAATGATTTTGATGACTTATATGATGTTTATGGAATAAGGAGATAATTCTCAAAAGTTAAGACACCTCAAAATAATGAGTTAGTGGAAAGGAAGAATAAGGTAGTTCAAGATATGGCTAGAACTATATTGAATGAGTCTATATTATCTAATGGATATTGGAAAGAGGTAGTAAGCATTGCTGTCTACATTTTAAATAGAGGACATATAAGGACTAATGGAAACAAGACTCTATATGAACTATGGAAGGGAAGACCTATAAATGTAGAACACTTTAGAGTGTTTGGATGTAAATGTTTCATAAAGATATGATGAAGAATTGGGTAAGTTTGATTTCAGATTTGATGAAGGCATATTATTAAGATACTCATCAATGAGCTTAGCCTATACATGTTATAACAAGAGACTACAAAAGATAGTGGAAAGCACTAATGTGAGGATTGATGAGATAAAGAAATCTCACTCATATTCAAAGAAGACTTTAGAGAATGTGGACTTAAAGAATTACGAGGGGACTATAAAGGTTGATGAGGAAGAAAAAGAAGTTGAAGAGAGACATGACTCAAAAGGACCCTCAAGATAGATTCAAAGAGACAACCTTGAATTTCAAATCATTGGAAAAAATAATGTAGGTATGAAAAATAGAAGACTGGTAAGTAACCAAAATCAAGAGAATTCTATATTATCCAATATTGAACCTAAGAGTCTTATAGAAGCTAGTAAATACAAATTTTAGATAGGTGATATGAATGAGGAGCTAGACCAAATAGAGAAGAATAAGACTTGGGAATTAGTTCCTAGGCCCAAAGACAAGAATGTCATTGGTACAAAATGGGTGTTTAGAAACAAGTTTAATGAATATAGAGAAGTCACTAGGAACAAGGCTAGATTAGTATACAAGGGATATGCACAAGTTGAAGGGGTAGGATTTGAGGAAACCTTTACACTAGTAGTAATATTAGAGGCCATTATATTATTTCTAGCTTATGCAAGATTCAAAGTATTTAAGGTACACTAGATGGATGTCAAATATACCTTTTTGAATGAGAATTTGGAAGAAGTGTATATTGAGCAACCTGATGGGTTATCACTATTAGATGGAAAAGACTATGTTTGCAGATTGAAGAAAGCTCCATATGGTCTAAATCAAGCTCATAAAGCTTGGTATGCTAGGTTGGACAAGTATCTATTGGCTTAATGATTCAAAAGAGGAGTTGAAAACAATAATCTATACATCAAGACAAAAGATGACCATCAACTGATAGTAGTTATCTATGTGGATGACATCATCTTTGGTAGAAATAATGAGAACATGACAAAGGCATTTACAGAGGTGATGAAGAAAGAGTTTGAGATGTCCATTCTAGGAGAACTATCATTATTTCTTGGGTTTCAAATCACTCAATCTAAAAAAGGTACATTCATTTCACAATCCAAGTACATAAGAGAAATGTTGAAGAAGTTTGAGATGGAGTATTGCAAGACAATTAGTACATACATGATCATAGGATGTAAGTTGATAAAGGAAGATGAGTCTTCAAAGGTCAATCAAATATAATATAGGTTAATGATTGGAGTTTGTTATACACAACTATCTCTAGACCTGACATCATGCAAGCAGAAGGTCTTGTGGTAAGGTTTCAAGAAAATCCAAAGGAGAATCATCTACAAGTAGTTAAAAAGATGCTCAGGTATCTCATGGTGAATATGGAGTATGGATTATGGTATCCAAGAATAAAGGAGTTAAATTTGATAGCCTACATAGATGCAAATTAGATAGGAAGTATAGATGATATGAAGAGTACTAGTGGAAGAGCCTTCTTCCTAGATGGGTGCCTAGTCTCATGGATAGGCAAGAAGAAACCATAAGTGGATTTTTCCACTTGTGAGGCTAAGTAAATTGTAGTATCTTCATGTTTCACTTAGGTTTTATGGATGAGACAATCCTTAGAAAGACTGCAAGGTGGAGTATGATGGTCCTAGCCCTATCTATTATGATAATACAAGTGCTATAAGTGTCTCAAAGAACCCTGTCATGCACTTAAGGACCAATAAAATTTCCATCATGTATCAATTTTTAAGAGAGAAGGTAAGTGAATAAAGTGTCAAACATGAATATGTTTCTACATAGGATTAGATTGTAGACATCTTGACCAAACCACTTCCAAAGGCAACTTTTGAACACCTAAGATAGGATCTGGGTGTAATTCCTACCCTTAAAAATCATTAAAGAAGCCAAGGAATTAGTGGGAGATAATCATGCTCATTATCTCCAAGAATAGGTGAGTTTTACCAATACGGTATGCATGGATACAAGGGGAACATGTTTGTTTTATGTCTCATAAACTCATAGTTTGGTGTGTTGAGTATTTTGATTACAAGGAGTGTGATCCAAGGAATTGAAGACATCATTTTTTCATTTATGTCAAAGGGGGAGAAAGACCAAAATGGGGAGATAAGAATGATTAGTGTTTAATATGGTTTTCCATCAATGATAAATGGGGAGATTGTTGAGCATTATTTTTATTATTGAGGCTTGGCATTGATGTTGTCAATGATGTTAAAGGTTGTTCATAAGGTATGAGGTTATTGAACATTGTTTTTTGTTTGATTGCGTCCATGAGAGGCATGATATTGTTTTAAAAAATTATATGACATGTAAACTAGGTATATAAGCATGAAATAATGTTTCAAGATCAGTTGTCAAGGTTGTCAAGTGTTTGAACCTAGTAGGAGACTTGAGAAGGCTTGTGCATAGGATGCCTAGTCTTGTGCATGGAGTATGGTATCCTAGTAACATGGATGAATAGAATAATACAATGATGTATGATGTTATTTTAATCATTCATATGAGGTATTGTATCACTCATGAGTGTCTCAGAGTAAGCCTTCAGGGGTAAGACCTACAAACCTAACATGCAACTAGACTAATTCTAGACTCTACTTGACCTAATAAGGGGTCATGAGGTGTTTTAAAGACCTATTAAAGATTAAAATTAGTTTTAAAACATGTGATAAGTTTCATGATCATGTGAGTTAGGTGGAGAGTGCATGGATAGTGGTTAGAAGGTCAGTTTTAAGGCCTAACGTGACTTGCAGGTCAAAATCCTAGAGAGCAAAGAGAGATATGGTGGCCTAATGGGGAATCAAGATCACTTTTCAAGGTAAGAATGTTTTATTGGTTTTATAGGTTTTAACAAGTGTTTTGACCAAGTCTTAGGTCAAATTTTGTAAAAAAAAGGTAGGAAAAAGTGTTTCAAGGTCTCTTGAGTGCTCAAAATAAAGGGTTCTCAACCCAAGAAGGAATTTAATGTGTTAATTATAACATGTAACCTATGTATTAGAACCTAATAAAATCATGGTAGATAGGGAAGGGTCCTAGATTAAATTTTCAATCATTGGTTTCTAGAATAAGGGGCTAATATTTATGAATGATCACTAAGATTGTAAGATCGTTTAAACCTCCCTAAAACCCTAAATTTGACTTGATATGGAAGATATTGATTGA